>JAOTRH010207362.1:0-11020 GCA_034768845.1 Heliamphora exappendiculata | reverse complement strand
GGTTCTTTATTTCATGTTCGTTGTTCCGCACATATTTTAAATTTAATTGTGAAAGAATGACTTAAATATTACAATGAATCTCTTCAAAGAGTTAGGTTAGAATTAAGATGTATAAATAGTAGTTCTACAAGAGTTGATTTATATAGAAAAATATGTCAACAAAAAATATAAAATATAAAAAATTTCAACATAATATAGACACTAGATGGAACTCGACATATCAAATGTTACAACTGGTAATAAAACAAAGAAAAGTAATTGATTTATTTTATAAAATAAATACAGATATTAATTTTGAACTACCAATGTCTAATGATTGAGATAATTTAAAAGTATATGAAAAATTTGATAAAATTTTTGATCAAGTAATAAAATTATTTTCTTTTATTTACACTTCTACTACTCTATTAATTTTATTGCAATTAAAATAAATTAGCACAATATTTGATAAAATTTTACTCAATCTAAATTATTATCAAATTATATTTAGAATAGAAGATAAATTTGATAAATATTATAATGAAATAATACATATTTTTTAAATAGCCTGAATATTATATCCTAAGAGTAAAAATATTGGTTTATAATATTTTTCAAAAAATATTTATGGTAATATAAACTAACAAGAAGCAATAAATGATACACTTAAATATTTATATAATGAATATAAAACGCATGTAATATCACAATCAACACAATCCGCAGTTAGGACTTCATCTCGAAGTCGTAACGATGATTGGTCTATCAAAAAATAATAAACGACTTTTTGAGACTAATGCGAGTTCTATCACAGAACTCCAATATTATTTTCATACTATAGAAAATATAGATGAAAATAATTTTGATATTTTAGATTATTAAAAATAACACGAGTTGTCGTGGCTATATTGGCTGCAATAGCTCGCGATATACTTGCCATTCATGTCTCTACAGTTGCTTCGGAGTCAGCTTTCAGTGCAGGTGGACGGGTGCTGAATGACTACAGATCAATGCTCACTTCGGAGATGGTTCAAGTATTGATGATTATACGAGACACACTTTACGCATCGAAGAGGTGCCAAGAAATGGACGAAATGGAAAGACTCGAAACAGATATAAAATCTATCACGTCTAGACCGCCTGAAGTTTTATCAAGCCCAAACTGATTTTTTAGATTATTTGTTGTATCTGTAAATTTTCTTACTTTATATTTGTAATTTTACATTTCATTTATTATGTATTTTACGTAGAAAATAATGTAAATAATTGTTAGGTTTGCATGTGCCAACCTAGTTGGGATGTACTTGACCTATAGTTATGCAATTTTTTTATTTTTTTAATATATACAATACACTTACAATGTGTAAAATTGTTCACATTTAATTTTTAATTAATAAAATTTATATTACATTTTATTATTTCAGTTGTTCAAGTTTACTTCATTTAATTGATTAATACACTTATATAATATAATAAATTTAAATACAACAAAAAACTTTATAAGTTTATATAATATAATAAACTTATATAATATAATAAATTTGAATACAAAAAAAAAACTTATAACTTATAAGTTTATATAATATAATAAACTTATAATAATAAACTTAGATAACAAAATAAATTTGAATACAAAAAAAACTTATAAATTTATAGAATATAATAAACTTATATAATATAATAAATTTCAAAAATAAAAAAAACTAAAAAAACTAAAAAACGGGCCAGGCCGATCAAACCCGCCCAGAGGCCTGGGCCCGTAGCTCAAGCTCGAACCCTTTACTCCTATGGCCTGGGCCGCACCCCTGTCAAAAAAGCCCGGCCCGGCCCGGCCTAAAAATTTAGCAGGAGCCCACTAGGCCCGGGCCAGGCTTGGCCCGCCCAGTCCACGGGCGGGTCGGGCCGGGCCCAAAGTACACCCCTACTGACGCCCCATCCCCATGCTGTCGGCCACCTTCAGTATCGATGCCAACCACCGTCCACCCTCGTCGCCGACCGCCAGCACTTGCCTCCCTCTCTCTCTCTCTCTCTCTCTCCCCAACAATCTTTCCTCCATCCCTCTCCTCTTTGTGACCCACTGGCCATCACCACCACCACTGGAGATCATCGCTACCACCACCACTGGCGACCTCACCAGCGCCGTCGGCCTCTGGTCTCTCTCTCTCTCTCTCTCTCCGGTAACGTTCTCACTGACCACCACCAGTCACCACTAGAACTAATACCTGCCTTCACACCACCATCACTAGAACCACCATTAACATCCACCACTAAGATAAAACACCCACCCACCTGCACACTGCCACCAGTGCACCACTATACACGGTCACCACCCACTACCACTAGTGACCACTATTCTTTTGACGCCCTAGCGCAGCTAGTAAACGGATTCGATCGTCAGTAAATTGCTTCGGCAAACCAAAATCAAAAAATTATCGTTTCGAGAATTTTGTTAAAAAAAATAGTTTTTCGGCTTAACTTTGGACCAGCATAGCCGTCTCCTCAAACCTGTGACACCCCGACCTTTCACATGGCAATAATATTGTCTGCTTTAGGCAAAATTTTTACGATTTTGTTTTTTCCAAAGGGTCACCCATCCTTACATTACTCCCGTTCAAGCATGCTAAATTGCGGAGTTCTCTTAGGATTTCTACTACATGGGAAAAGGCCTCGTTGAATGTAAGGGTCCAAGATTTTTCTTTATAACTCAGAAACTCCCTCTCCATTTCTGATGTGGGATACCAGGATTTCACAATCCACCCCCCTTAGGGCTGCACGCCCTTATGCAGTTGTCTGCCAGTTCTGGTAGTCTGCTAGTCCTTTTCAACCCGCCCACTCAGTAGCTTGCCCACGTGTCATGCGAGACGGCAAAGGTCCACACTCGGAGGTGAGGTGAGTCGGCTCTGATACCATCCGTGACACTCCGACCCTTCACATGGCAACGATATTGTCCGCTTTAGGCAAAACCCTCACGGTTTTGTTCTTCCCAGGGAGTCACCCATCCTTGCATTGCTCCCGTTCAAACACGCTTAACTGCGGAGTTTGTTAGGGTTTCTATCACATGGGGAAAGATCTCGTTGAATGTAAAGGTCCAAGATTTTTCTTTATAACCCAAGAACTCCCTCTCCCTTTCCGATGTAGGATACCAAGATATCACAGGATCTCTATTTCGATCATCGTAAGTTTGGTTAGATTCACCTCATGGCTACCTACGTGTAGCCACGAATCAAAATCGATGTCCAGATTGTCCAAACGAGTGTCTCAAAATTCAGTTGAAAAAACGAAGAAACCCGGCGCATACACTGGTGCGTGCATGGCCTTGTGCGTGCACTGGCTTGGGTGTGTTGTTCTATTGGCTATTTGTTTCTACTGTAATTCTAAGGTCCCCGAAAAGAAACTCGGAAAAATACCTCGAATTCAAAATAAAGGATTCAAATTTAGTTGTGTATTGTGTGGGTCATACTGCAAACAAACCTGAATCACTGATTTTGAATTCTAGATAAGTTTCGGGGAATGTTTTCTGGGTTTATAGTATTATTATTTTAGTTTACAAAAAAATATAGAATAAAACTAAAAAGTTATATTAAAAATTAGATATTATGTGATTAATTAGTTTTTTTTATATAAATCAAGTTTTAAAGATATAAGCTTAAATATTAACATAAAACGAGTGTTTTTTTATGGTTTAGTTTTAAAAAGTTAGGTTTTTAATAAAATAAATATGATAGTTAAAATTTTAGAGAGATTTAACAATAAAATTGTTATCAAAATGAGTTTAATTAATTTTACTAAAATAAGTTTTCTTGCATGATTTTGTACATGAAGTATTTTAAAATATTTTTTTTATAAGGACAAAACTTAATAACAAAGTTAAGAAAGGTTTTTTTAAAAAAAATTAATACTTTTACATATTTAACAAGTTTTATTAAAATGAAATCAAATCTTGAAGTATGAGTATTTAGATATAACACATTTTTAAAGTAAGATAGTCTAAAATTCTACTGTGGCGAGTTAAAAAACTCGACGCTTTAATTTTTCACGAAAAACCAACATTGTCGAAATGAGATTCCGTTCAAATGGATATGAAATTCTCGACGTGCACAACATCGTTCCACCCTCATAACATCAAAAATCATATTCGGAGCAAAGAGAAATCTAAAGAGAAGTCTAGGGTTTTAGTTTTTCTCCAAGAGAGAAGGAAGAGAAAATTTGTTTTAGTACTTTTGGATCAAAAATCAATGAAAATGTTTGTCCCGTGCACACTTAACCCCAATAGATCAATCGATCGGTCTCAGAACCGATCGAGCGATTATACCTAAAAAATTCTCAATTTTGCACCACAACACCCAAACGGTCTGGGTTTAATTCTATCATACATCTCTAAGCCACGATAGGCATACATCACATAGAAATAAGCTATTTCACAACAATCATATGCAATTTATAACACGTCGAGAAAATATTATAAAATTCAAAAGGAATCGGCCCTCAGAATTATTTTGACTAATAAATTTAGTAAAAAAAAGTAGTTTGGAGTTAACCCCCACAATCACATTCTCTTTGGTATTAGTTATTCTTTATTTAATTATTTACCGGACAAAAATTGACAGAAACCAAATAGCGGATTAAAAAACATGTGTAGTCCGTCTATCTTTCAAAAATAGTCCTCCATTCATATTCTACATGAACTCTACCTATATTCAATATTTGTTACTGTATATAATCATTTGATAAATTAATTTGCTAAACAAAATTGGTCACCGTAACATTATGGCTTTTGTTTTTGTTATGGAATAAGGCTGGTTCAAAAGTGGCTTATTTGGAAATTTATGTTCGGTTTTTATAAATAGCTTATTTTTTAAAAAGAATTTTAATTTTATTTTAACTTTTTATTTTTTTGTTAAACTTTGTTACTCTTTTTTTTATTATTTTTATTTTTATTTTCATGACTGAGAACTAACTAGTAAATTGGTGTCAATTATTTTATTTTTTTTATTTTTCATAATGAGGGAATCTGAAAAATCGAATGACTAATTTTTTTATAGAAAAAGACTACTAGCAATGTAAAAAAAGAAAATTCTTAGTGCAAATGATTTAGTCGTAAAAAGTGAATATTTAGTTATTAACTAAGTTACTTGTGAGGATATTGAATACTATTACAAATATTTATATATATAGAGTAAAGAAAAACACTAAAAGAGAGTACTTAGATTTTGATACGAATTGTGAAATCAAAAAAAAAAGTAAAGTAAATTGGTATTATCAAATTTGAAAAAAGTTTAATAAAGATAAAATTTTATATTTTAGTTATATTTTTAATAATGAGATCGAGAATCTAAAAAATAAAATCTTCTCACTAATTTTTTTTAAAAATCTAATAACAACGTAAAAAAAAGAATAATTCTTAGCATCTGTGATTGGTCAAATTAGATGGCTAAGTTAATAATAAAAAGTGAATACTTAGGTCCAGTTTGGTAATATTTATGTTTACAGTTTCTGTTTTGTTTTAAAATTTTTTGTAAATTGTAAATAATAACATATTTAATAATATTTTTTGATTTCAAAAAAATATAAACAAATTTTAAAATTTACTAAATTTTTATAAATATAAAAAATATGTTTTTACTTATTTTATAAATAATTTTTTTTCTTATATTTTTTTTTCTATCACCTCCGACCACAAACTTTTTGATCACCTCTTCAACCACGGCATTTGACCAATACTTTTGACGACCACTTTCGATCACTACATTCGGCTAGTATTCCCAGTCACTACCTCCTACCACTACATATGACAACCATCTCTTACCACCACTTACCCACCATCGTTATTTTTTACTATCGTCACCAACTAACATCTCTAGTCATCACATTCGTCATCTCTTGTTATCGTCACCAACTAGCATCTCTAGTTATTACTTTCAACCATTATTTTCTAAATATCTATGTGCCGAACATATTTTTATTTTTATTTTTTATAAAAGTAAACAAAAATATTTTTTATTTATTGGGAATGAAAAACAAAAGGGTAAAATATATTTACCTCTCTTGATGTATCTGATAAATACAATCAGATTTTATCTGATTTTTAAAATTACACTGACCTCTCATGTCAGTGTTGTTACCCTAACAATGTTAACGACGAGGAAAATTTTACAATTTTAACCCTCTTAATTTATTTAAGATTTGACTGAAAAATTAATTTGACCATCCCCCAACAGGAGGAAGAGTTCTTGAATATTTTTTTTTAATCAGATTTGTTCACTATGTAAAATTCGTCGAGTTTGTTATTTATGCAAAAACTAAAATTGATCCGATAATTAGCTATGTAAATCTATTATATTTGCTTACAAATAAATAAATAGTAAATATAATTTTAAGAAAAATAGTTAAACGAAGAGGTTTTCCGATCACATAGTTAAACAAAAAATTATAAGCTTAGAAAAATACTAAAACATATTGATTGAATAAGAGCTCCCCTGTAATTAGTTTATTCAAAATCATTAACTAGTTACATTTTGAAGCGAAATGATTGAATGTAAAAGGACTATGACTGATTTTGTGAACCAACTGTGCATGTAGCGAGGAAAAACTTAGTGGATAGGTCTTTGATGGACTGTCACACTGTTAGGATAGAATTTTTACTAATTATACTTTCTCCAAATAACATATTATGAAATTTATAACACAAAAATAATAAATATAAAAATAATGTAAAGTAGAAAAAATATTATTTATAAAATTGAGATGCGTGCCAAGTATTACTCTAAAGCTTATGTTTTGCAAGCCAATGTTTTATCTGATGTGAAAATTTAAATAAAATGTATCGGTTTCAAAATATAGCACAAATGCTTACAAATATTTCTCGTTCACTAGACGATATAAACGAATTACAAATTGTTAGTGTTAACGTTCATTAGACGATGTAAACGAATTACAAATTAAATTGCCTGCAAAATAATAATATAAAATAATACAATGGTAAAAATATTACCTGTAACAAACATAATAATCTCTCTTTTATAACCGGTACAAACTCCTCTTCTAGTTTTTTTCCCAATTTTCCAAAACAGTAGGTTTGTAAGTCATTTTATAGATTTTTAAGAAAACACAATTAAATTACGTCTATAGTTGGATTAAAAAGCCTTGTAACTTTTTTTTAGAATTTTTTTCTGTCTTATATTAACATTTTATTAATGTTTTGGTTTAAATTTTTTATTTTTCTAGTTCTTTATGATAAGAAAATTTTAAAAAGTATGCCGTTATAGCCAATTTTGAAAAAAAATTACAAAAGACAAAAATTTTTTTTAAAAAAAGTCAAAAGACCTCCTAAGTTGGATTTTTTTCGTCTTATATGAACTTGTTTAAGTTTTTGATAAAAAAATTCTTACTTTTATATTTTCTTATGATGAGAGAAACTAAAAAAGTACACTCATTTAAGTTAATACTAAAAAAAATTTATTAACAAAATAAAAAATACAGAAAAAGTTAGTCCAAGCTCATACTACTACTATTAATTTTATTAAAATTCATAATGGAATAATAGTTATTTTATAGCCAGTATAACATTAAAATAAATTATTAATAATATAATTATTTTATAACTAATAAATTATGAATAGACTAGTAATAATAACCTAGTTTAACTTGTAACAACTATATTAATAATAAAAATAAATTTTATTTAAAACCTCTAATAATATATAATAATAAATAATATATTATTTTCACTAAAAACCTCTAACACAATCTTATTTAAAATTTGAATCGATGTGTTTTTCCATGTGAGAGGCTGCTTGTAGTAAATTTGTTGAATTGGGCCCGTTTGGTTCAAGAACTATACTTACACAATAATTAATACATTTAAATTATTAGTTTTTAGAGCATTATAAATTAAATTATTAGTGTATTCTATTCGGTATCAAAGAGTGTTCGATTAAGAGTAGGATAACTTAAGAATAAATAGTATATTATTTAATTTGATATTATTTTAATGATATTAAATTTTTTATGTATAAAAACAATTAAAATATAGTCCCATAATTAACCAACTCATATTTCTATGGAATTGGAGTAGTTCCACAAATAATGTGTTAAGTTGATTGGAGTTTTTTTAACCCCACAAAATACTTTCCAAACATAGTACTATATGTGACTATTTTAAAATAAATTAATCCTCTTATTTAATTTTACATCCAAACATGCATAACAGCATCTAACAATTGTGGTGTTTAACAAAATTATTGTTAGTAACTTTTAACTTTCTCCGACTAATTTTAGTTATAAATTTTTTTTTTTAAATACTTATAATTTTTAGTACAAGTTATAATTAATTTTTAAAAAAATTATAATTTATAAATTATTAATTTCAACAATATCAAATATAATCAATATATAAATGAACTTTTGTTGTGAGAATAAATAAATTAAAAAAACAAGATGAATTTTAAAGGTAAAATGTGGGAAAATTAAGAAGCAAAGGCTGCAATAACAAAGATAGGGCCCAACCGGGATCGAACCGGTGACCTCTTGATCTGCAGTCAAATGCTCTACCACTGAGCTATGGACCCGATTTGCAACTTTTTTTCTGGATTTAAATCTAGCCTAAGTTTCTTTTACCATTTTTTAAAATTCAAAATCCTATGGATCTGGGAAAATAGAAAAAAGAAGACAACCCCAAATTATAGATTCTTCTAAACAGCTAACTAGCTACTACTACTACTATTATTATTATTATTAGCCCTGCGTAAGAATTATTAATTGCTGTGTTTTTAAATTGTGAATTTTTTGACAGATTTGATAAGCAAAAATTAATAATAAAATGGAAATAAACAAATGAATTTAAGGTAAGAATATTTGGAACTACCATTTTGTTTGGTTCTGATTTGAAGTCGGCTTAAAACTTTTAGCTTAAAGTTGGTGTAGGCATACAAATTTTAACTTATTATAAATTAATATGTATCCTGTCATGCCCTTATTTCCAAGGCACGTGAGCTAACCCCAATGAATCGAAAAAGAGAAACGTTTAAATAAGAAAACAATTTTGGCTATAAAATCTCCCAAAACATCTTTGAATAAACCATTTAAGAAAAATGGAACTAAGCCCTGAAGGAAAAGGTTTCAAACCCAAAAAATGAAAAATTGCTTCAACAAGTAGACCACTCGATCGATCCCAAGACCGATCTATCGGCCTTTCACATATTGCAACAGTTTTCTCAAAAAACTTAAGATACCGAAAGCAGTGATTGAACGCTCGATGGACATATCATCAATTGGTCCATTCAGCGATTCAATCCTAAATTGCCTTTTCAAAACTTGTTTTAAAACTCCACTCTCCCAACTTTAACCATGCATTCCTATAAGCATTTCAAAGAATCCAACCTACATAAAAGCAACAAAAAAGATATAAAAACATCTCTAAATATTTCCAAAACTAGAGAATCCAACGTTGGACCCATAGAATTCCGTATTGTAATCAAAATAAACCTAACATAGTCACTCGATAATTTCACATGCATGCAAATAATGAGTGTGTAGCCTTAAGACCTTACAAAATGGGTATCAACTAACGCACAAAGTATCTAATCATAATATTGAAAAATTACATTTACAAAATATGCATTTTTCAAAAGATCTTTCTACAAAAGAGTAATTCTATCCAATAGTTCAAAATGGTCTCTACGACCACGCTTAGCAATCAACCACCCTTTCATTATCACATGAAATTGTTTAAATAACGTGAGCCAAGACTTGTAAAAAAAAGACAATATGTGAACAAATATATGACATATGAGGATGATCATGTGAATGCATAACAAGTTCGTATTCAAAATCAAATTCACTTTTTTAGTAAATTCTCATTCACATAACCAGTTTTCTTTTTTTACAAAACCAACACCATTTACACACACATACCAAAGTTTAGTCTTTTATTAATTCATCATTTTCAAGTTTCAACCATTATCAAGGTTTTTCCATTTCTCATTTTCATTAGCCACCTGATAAGGTTTTACAATTTTAATACTTTCTTTGATTTAATGAAGTACCACGACCGGGCTGCGCCTATAGGCTCATGGCATAGTTATCACTACTGGGCCACGCGAGGCTTGGTGAATAAATATCTATTTTATAACCCAGCATGGAAAGCACACATTTTTTATTTCTCTCAGAAACATCGATAGTGGGCCGTCCAAGATCACTCTTTTACAGGGATTAACCCGATGGAAGGATCTACCATACATTGCGCAAGTTTTTGATCTTTCACCGATGAACTACTCGAGTCCAATCTTAATTATTCAACTCTTTTATACGGTACCTTAATTAAATCATTTATAATTAAACCATCATGAGTCTAGCCGTCAACTCGGTACTCTCGTCAAACCCAACACCATTAGAATTTCAACCTCAACAAATACAAATATCTCTATTGTTCATATATTTGAATTAACATAGTTCAAACCCAATTTTCACATCTCATATTATTACACATACTCAACAATTCATAGAATTTATTCAAAATTCTCAACACCATTTCTACACTATTTTCATATATTATCAAAATTCATAAAATTAATGTACTATTGGGTTAACACAACCCTCAATTTAACCAAAATTCAATTAATTTTATCATTCGGATTCAACAATCCAAAAATTCCCAAATCTTCATGATTTTGACAAAAATTAAATCTTAACTTTTCAAAACACAAGTTAAAGGTTCTCCCATAGTAATATTAAGATTAAACTACCATAAATAACCCAAACCCACAAGATTTAACATGTTTAGCTCCAAACCCTAACCTAGGATTTTCAAAACAAAAGTTTTTTATGCTTTCATGTATAAACTTAAGTTATACAATTCATATCTAACAAATCTTTATAGATAGTTATAAATTCTATCTCTTGAATGACTAATCCACGAAAATCAAGCCTTTAATAAGCTCCATCCGAAGGAAACACCAACCGATTGGTAGAAAATGAGTTTTGACACCTTGAGTGATCCTTTACAACGAAGGAGTGAGCAAGGAATGATCTTCTAAGGAGGGGG
>JAOTRH010207320.1:0-11022 GCA_034768845.1 Heliamphora exappendiculata | reverse complement strand
ATTGATGATTTAATTTAGAAATTTGAAAACTTTCATGAGAAATTTTCGGAGTAGGTGATGGTTTTATGTAAATTGGGAAAGTATTGAGATGGAAGAGACAATTGATAATTAAACCCGAGTAGCATGAAAAATTTAAGTATTTAAGACTAATTTGATGGTTTGAGTTCAAACCATGGGTATTTAGGTTAAAATTTTAGTTGAATTCTTGATCTATTCTTATGGTTACTTGAATGCAATGGTAAAATTAGTTAACTAGTAAAATATTAAAACATTGTAACTTGTTAACTTATGGATTAAAAGTTAAGTTCATAGATTAGTTTTAAGACTTGGAATTAATATATACAAGCCTAGGATGATATTGTTGAAATGTGTGAATTTCATAGAATTCGAATAAATAAATTCGTTACATAAACAATATTGAATAAACTTAATTACACAAAACCATCAAAGAGTGGATATGACATTTATATTAATGACTCATGGTATTAAGGTTAACAAAAAGGGTTAATTGGAACACTTGAATCTTGACTTGAACCTTATAACTTATAAATTTATAAATTGAAGATTTACTCCATGACTTAATTTTAAGGTTGAAAGGTTAGTAAATATAAATCTTAATATGGATAGTATAAAGTATAGACACTTATGAAAATGGAGTAAATTGCTGGGGGTTCATTTCCTTTAGAATGTGTATTTATTTGAGAGTTATTGAATTCATTGATTAGAATAAGCTAATGTTGCTATCTTTGGTTGTATTGTTAACTTAAGATTTGTGATTGTGTGTAGAACCACGGTTATGTATTGTGGTTGAAGTTATGAATTAATTGAAGTTTTTGACGTAATATATAGAGAGGTTAAAGTTAATTTAAGAGTAAAAGTTAACAATTTGACTCATGTGAATCACTCCATTAAAATTAAGTTAACTTCTTGTGTAATTAAATTGTTTCTTAAGAATTGGCTAAGGTATAAGAACTTGGAGGAAAAAAATGATATGTTTGAATTATGAAAATTGTTAGTTTATGGGTTCAAAGTTAAATTCATACTTGGATTTAAAGATCTACTCACATTCGGAATATAAAATTTTATAATCATGCAGTTTTACTCGAATGTTTTAATCTCAAAGTCTTAGATAGCAAAACTTATAGAAATTCTTAAATTGTACTGTTTTGTTGGAAGAATGTAATTACACTGATATTTTGAGTAATAGCATTTGATTTATTGTGAATTGTCATTGAATGTTGAGATCGAAGCGGAGCCTGTGTATATATTGTTATTTGAGTTTGACAGGTTGGTAAATAATTTAGAAAAATTCAAAAAATACAAAAAATTCTTTCGAAATTTTTCAGAAATATACTTCGAATATTTTGAGATAAAATTTGAGAAATGATAATTTTTTTAAAAAACAAGCTGAATTCAGTATGTTTTCTTTAAAGGAAGTTTCAAGCACAGATTAAACTACATGAAAAGGTTTTCTCATCGATCGGCTTAAATTATTAGGTTATTAAGCGTGTTCACATGCCTCGGAGTCGAGGGCGTGACAGGATTTGTGAATTACGTCTTGCTAAAATTATAAATTTATAAATTATAATTAGAAAGATTTGATTATAATTTTACAACTTAATTGGAAACTTGGAATAAATCAGCATATTATTGTTTCATTTTCATTATATGATCTTACTTGCATTATTGTGCTTTTAATGTAACAGTGGTTATTTCACAGAGGATGTTGCTAATTGCGCGTTTAGGATGTGATCACTTGGGTTTATGTGACTTTTTTCAGATTATATTTTTTAACCATTTTTCTAGTTTTGTGCTACTTTTTTCACCTTTTGATTCATTTTTTAAATTTTTTATGTGTAGGCTCATTTTGGTTAACTAGCGCCTAACAATATCAAACCTCGCAGTGGCAAAATAGTTGTGATTAATTATTTGTAAGTCAGCTAAAGTGATTAATCATCTTAAAAGCTATATTGAGGCTTGGTCTCATGATAGGTAAGAAACTCTATTTATATGTTAATGCTCTTTTGGATTAGTTTATTTTACTTCAAATTTATGTTAATGTTATCAATGGTTTTATGTTCCTTCTACTCAAGAAGACTTGAGAACACTGATTTTTTTTTGAAACACTAATTTTTTATTTTCATGCTTCCGAAATTTATCCAATGCTATAGATAATTCTTACTTTAACCTTCAAAATAAGAACATTCTTTTTAATGTTCTCATTGCTTATTGCGGGAAAAGAAACTTCATGTTCCCTCAGGTAAGTTACTGGCTCTTACTTTATGATTTCTAGTAATGAAGAATTATATGCTTAAGTATACTCTGAGATAGTATATTTGTAATCTTGTTTAATAATTGAGATATTTTATAATTTTTGTAGTAGTGTCTATTTAGTTTTATTTGTATATATTTGTATTTTTTTGTTTAATAGATATTGCTTTGGTAGGATGATGCTTTTGCTTGTTGACATGGGAAGTTTTCAAAATATAAAGCAAATAAGTCAAAGTGGTTGGCAAGCAAAAATACTGGTAAGCTATGCAAAAAAATTTTAAAGTTATTTTTTTATATATATTCATTTTCTTAGTTACTATTTTTTATTTGTTTGCTTTCGCTATGTTTAATTTTTATTATAATTTCTATAATTACATATAGAATGTTGCAAATGAAATTTATGAAAAAGTGTTACATGAATAAGTGAGACTTTTTTTTGTAACAGATTACTTGGTGGAAGATGGCATTGTTCGTTTGAAGTAATCAAATTATTTTATTTAGTGGTTTAGTAATAAGTTTGTAATTGCTTTAACATTTATAATGTTTTTAATTTTTTCGATGTTAGTGAATAATATTTATGATTTTATATTCTTAATGAATGCGAATGATTGTAATTTATTTATCGAATGTTATTTATGAATTAAATGGATTTTATATTATTTAAATATAATTTTTAATATTTTATTATAATTTAATAGATTCAGATGTTTGGATATTTTTGTTCTTGACAAAAAATTAGAAAAATCTATTATTTATTAATTTTAAATAGTTATTTGCGACTTTTTTCGTTACAAATAACTTTTTTTTTTAAATTTTAGAAGAGTATTTAAGACGGCAAAGTGGCCGATGCAAAAAGTAATTGAGACGGCAGTTTACCTACCCAAAAAGTTATTTTTGCGACGGTATTAGTAGCCGCCGCAAAAGAAATGGTTTTTTAATGTTTTTGCGATGTTTTTTAAGCCGTCTCAAAAAGTTGTTTTCGCCGATGAAAATTTATTTGAGACAGGAAATGTTCGACGCAAATCGTTTTTTGCAACCCCAGTATGTATTACCCCATTTGCCGACGTAAATACTCTTTTGCGACGGTTAATTATGTTTTGCGACGAAATTCTCCCGACGCAAAAGCCCTTTTTTTAAAGTTGTGATGCTTTCCTTTTTTATTATACTTCTTTAGTCTCCCACCATTTATCTTCCCCAAAGAGTATCTCATATCTAGTAGCAATTTCTTCGTTTTGCCTTTTCTCCTAACTAGCATAGTATTTAAAGCCATGGTCCCCGAAAACATCAGTTAAGGCATGCAAATTGCTTTCTCACTCAAATGAGTCTGATATCCATCTATTTTAAAATTTGGATAAAATTTTTAGGTATTTATCTTTTATGGTTTCTGTAATTAGAACTTTTCTTTTTGAAATAGAAGCTTACAAACGGCCAACTAGCCAGAATCAAGGAAGCACAAATAATTTAACGGCATATCGTGTCCTATACCCACAATCAAAACACGAATTATGCAAACTCAAAATACAACTAATGCACACTCATTTTAAAACATTTATAAAATAAAATATAAAATTTCTCAATTTTACTAGTGCACGATAGACAGCATATTTTCAATTAATAGTGAATAAATTATTTGACATATAATAAATATATAAAAATATAACTAATTTTTAACATATATCGTAGACGTGTCTTGTTCTATATGTATATTTTTAAAAAAAGTAACGATATAGTGAATATGTTTTAGTGATTACATTTGAGTATTACAAGATGTAGCACTTTAAGTATAATATTTATATCGTTTTGTGATCTCATAATTTATTTTTAAGTACCACATATAAAATATTATATCATGTAGTTCTTAAATATAATTACTAAAATAAAATATTATTATTTTAAAATTAACGTATCACCTTATCTGTTTGGTATTCGTGCGATATTACTTGTTCATAACCCTAATATATATACTATAACTTCTATAAATACATGCAGTTCAGTTGAACGAAGTTTCTTCCATAACAATTTTATAATCTAATTAAATTAAACCATATGCAACAAAGTGACATGGAACTCTTGTTTCTCTCTCTCCTCCTCCTCCTAGCTCTCTTTCTCTCTCTTTCTCTCCGAATACTTTTCCCTAAACCCAAACTCTCCGATGACGGAAACAAAAACCTCCCGCCGGGTAGAATGGGGTGGCCACTGGTGGGAGAAACCCTAGAATTCCTTTCCATGGGGAAAAAAGGAACCCCGGAAAAGTTCTTCAAAGACAGAATGGAAAAATACTCCCCAGACGTCTTCAAGACCTCGTTACTCGGCGAACCCGCCGCCGTGTTCTGCGGTGCCGCCGGGAACAAGTTCCTGTTCTCGAACGAGAACAAGCTGGTGACGTCGTGGTGGCCGAGGTCGGTGGAGAAGATCTTCCCGTCCTCTCTCCAGACCTCGACCAAAGAGGAATCGATGAAAATGCGGCGGTTGCTCCCGGGTTTTCTGAAACCCGAGGCGTTACAGAAATACATAGGGATTATGGATTCGATTGCGAAGAAGCATTTGGAAACCAATTGGGATTTCAAGAAAGAAGTCACCGTCTTCCCTCTCGCCAAGGACTACACCTTCACGGTGGCCTGTAGGTAAGGTTTCGTTATCAGATTCGTTAAAAGTTTAAATTTAGAATATTTATTTTAAATTCCTGATAAATTTTTTGATTTATTTTTTGGGTTTCTAACTTATGTAGTTATAAGTAATCCTATAAATTTACAAAATATAAAAATTTACTCCGAATTTAATGTGATTCTTTCAATTTCACTAAAAGTGTGATGCACACTACACGCAATTGAATTTAGATTATTTCGTTTTGAGTTCGAAGTAAATTTCTTGATAGGTTTTTTGGATTTCTAGCAAATTTCGTTAGAAGTAATCTTATAAATTTACAAAAAATAAATTCAGAAATTTAGTTCGAATTCAAAATAAATAATTTAGATTTGCTGTAACCCATCATAGTACATGCAATTGAATTTAGACCATTAATTTTGTATTCATAGTAAATTTCTTGATTGTTTTCTGCTGTTTCTAGCATATTTCTTTTGCAATATATCATTCGAGGGTAGAGGGCAACATGGTATTAGTTGGAACTTATGCCATGATTGAAAATAAAAATTATTTTTAATATTTTTATAGTATATATATTTTTTACTTAATATAGTATTTATGTTCCACTAAAATGTAAAAATATCTCTATCGCGCTTACATTTTTGTATTTATTTTTTGTTATTTTATTTGTGCTGACTATAAAATTACACTACACATCTTAACTATATTATCTTCTCATTTTTTAATTTCTTTTTTTCTCACTTTGCCTTCTCTCTTTTTCATAAAACCGGTACTGATTAATTGTCAAAATATACTTTTATATTTTTGTAAATATTTAATTTTTAAAAAATATATGTAGTATAAATTTTTATACTTACTAAAGAATGCTGAAATTTGGTAATCACCAACTGTGAAAAGAAAATTCCCGACAGAATATCCTGGGAAAATTTCTTTTTTTAATGCTTTGAATAATGCCTGCTGTAGGTTGTTTTTAAGCGTCGAGGATCCGAAACACATCGCGAGATTTTCCCACCCGTTTCATGTTTTAGTCGCCGGCGTGCTGTCGCTGCCGGTGAACCTCCCCGGAACTCCGTTCCGCCGGGCGATCAAAGCGTCGGAGATGATAAGGAAGGAGCTGCTGGGGATAATCAAGCAGAGAAAAGTGGATTTGATGGAGAAGAAGACGTCGCCGCAGCAGGATATTCTGTCGCATATGCTTACTACGACGGATGAGAATGGGCAGTTCATGAATGAGATGGACGTCGCCGACAAGATAATTGGGTTGTTAATTGGTGGCCATGACACTGCGAGCGCCGCCATTACTTTCATCGTCAAGTATCTTGCAGAGCTACCAGATGTCTACAACCAAGTCCTTAAGGGTAATTTTACATCACATGGAATCAAATCTCACTGAGCTTGCCTTTATCTAAATCAAAAGAAAAAACAAAAACAAAATGACTTTAATTGTTTGAATTGCATTTTATAAATAAATAAATAAATAAATAAAGTCTAGTTGGCACACCCCTTTCCTACAACATTTATGCAAGGATAATGCTACGATTTATGTGTGTTGTTTATTATTTTATGAACTCATTTATTTTTAAGTATTGTATCCGAAATTTAATATTATGTAGTACTTAAGTATGATCAGTGAAATATATTAATCATATAATATTATCGTTGGTGAAAGTGGTTTGAACCCCGTCCCGAGGTCTATATATAGTCGATCAAAAAAATATTTTTAAAAATCAAATAAGAAAATGATGCCCAATGGTCAATTTTATTTGAATTGCATTTTTTAGATTTGGTAGTTTTTGTGTGATGAAATGAATTAAAAGAGTTAAAAAATTTAACTAAAAAACAAAATAAAATACTAAATACGAATATTAAAAAAACATAAAAGAAGTGAATATTTACTTTTCGAATTAAACTTCACAACTACCAAAACCATCCTCCTCTACTCTCATCAAATCCTCAACTAGTCAAAAAGTAGCATGCTAGGGAAATTTTTCATTTTATTCTTATTAAACATTAAGTTCAAATTTAGTTTATAAGCAAATTGCTTTTGTGAAAAAAGAGAAAGACACAAAACTCGATAGAACTTCAAAAAGAGTGGATATCAAATGAGCTTCCCATTTTATATAATAAACATAATATAGTATTAGATATATCTAGCATGTTTTTTTTTCAAGAAAAAATAATAATAATAATTATTATTATTAGTATTATTATTTTGTGCTATTTGTGTTTGGTTATAGAGCAAATAGGGGTTGCAACTGGAAAGCAACGTGGGGAGGCGCTGAATTGGGAGGACTTGCAGAAGATGAAATACTCTTGGAATGTGGCTAACGAAGTACTGAGATTGGCTCCCCCACTTCAAGGAACCTTCCGAGAGGCCTTATCTGACTTCACTTACGCTGGTTTCTCTATTCCCAGAGGATGGAAGGTATATTCACCAATGTTACCGACAATTAATGTTACACTTTATATTTTATTTTGAAAAAATACTTAAAACACATCATTCTAAACATAGAAGTCACATAAATTGAATTCTGATCATCTATTGTGCTGGAAATCATTAGTGATGGGGATTTCAATGCAAATGAATGACATAATTTAGGCCATGAGTGGCAACTTGGTTTTTTTAAATTATAAACGCAAAAAAGTTAACCTTGCTTATTTGGTAAAAAAATTAAAAGGTTCAAAAGTCAACAAGTCAAATCAAAACACAAATTTTCGAATATTCAAATTAAACTAGCACCACTTTTAAAATACTATAATACTAATTATTCATAATTTATTTAATGCAATTACCAACTATATATAATTGTTAATATTAAATATATAAAGGGGTAAAAATATCAACTTTGAACAAAAAACAAAATTACTAACTTTTTATCCAAATAATTAATTTAAAAAAAGTTAGCTTAAAAACTAAGTTATCAAACAAACTACTTTAAACTCAATTTAACTTTTTTGCTAAAAATACAAAAAAATAAAAAAAAAATTAACTTTTAAGCTAATTAGGCCCTTAATTTATGTGGTTAGTATGTGCTTAGAAATATGCTTACTTAGTATTATTATTTATTTTGTAGACTCAAAATTGGTGAATTCCACACCAAATTAACTTGGAGTGTATATGTACTTTCTCATATTTTAGGACCAAACATAAGATTCCTCCTAAACATCAGATTCCAAGTTGGTCCTTTGTGATTGAATATCAAATGGCACCTACTACCAATATGAGCAAACATTCAACAATCCTTGGCGTTTTTAGTAGAGTCCATCACAACACATAAAGATGCGTTTTAATATACAGTAACTCATATATATATATATATATATATATATATATATACACGCTTGTACATAGCATAATAGCATAACATATTTGGAATTGGTGTACGTATATATAGCTGTATTGGAGCACGAATTCAACCCACAAGAATCCGGACTACTTTAAAGAACCAATGAAGTTTGATCCGTCGAGGTTCGAAGGGAATGGGCCAGCGCCGTACACGCACGTTCCGTTCGGAGGAGGACCAAGGATGTGCCCGGGGAAAGAGTACGCCCGCCTGGAAATACTGGTATTCATGTACAATGTGGTGAGAAGGTTCAAATGGCAGAAACTGCTTCCCAACGAGAACATTGTCATCGACCCCATGCCCAGGCCTGCTCAAGGACTTCCTATTCGCCTCTATCCCCACTAGTCCATCTACTCATCAACTTCAATTTCTCTTCCAACTTCAAACTTCCAACCCTACCATATATCTCTATGACTGTATCTCTATTCTCTATATGTATGTATGTGTATGTATGTACGTATGAAGGCTTCAACTGTGCATAGCTTCATGCCTTGTTCATGTGATCCAGAAGAAGAAGAAGGCTTCAACTGTGTATAGCTTCATGCCTTGTTCATGTGATCCAAAAGAAGAAGAAGAAGAAGAAGAAGAAGAAGAAGAAGAAGAAGAAGAATGCTATATATATATAAACTTATAAAAAAATAATAAATAAATAAATAAGAGAAGAGGAAGAGGAGGAGGAGGAGGCTATTGCGTGAATTGTAGGTGATATATACATATACGTATGTATGTATATGTACGTGTTTGAATTGATGGATGAATCTCCAGTCAATTTACTTCGTCAAAAGCTATGTATAAGTGTCATTTCGGTGCGTTGATTTTCGGCGAAAAGTATAAGGTAACCAGAAAGTTATCAAAATGGACTATTATTTCCCTTTCATCTTTATATTTTTTTCTTTTTTTAAAACTAATACTACACTTTTTCTCAACAAAATTAACACCTTTAATTAAAGATTCTCTCTCTCTCTCTCTCTCTCTCTCTCTCTCTCTCTCTCTCTCCCTAAAAAAAAATTAAGAACCAATAAATTAAATGATTAAGAACCAATATATCATGTACACATATAATATTATTTAATAAAAATAAATTATATAAAATTATTACATTTTTTTGAATGTAACGTGGACTATAATATATCTAATCCAATAATTAAAAATTTTACAGTCTATATTAGTTCAAATATACTCTTTTCTTATAACTTTATCTTATGAAAATAAAAAGATAAAAAAAAGAGTGTATTTGTTTATTTTATGAAAATAAAAAAGATTTATTTTTACACTTCATTATTTTTGTTTTTATAAGATAAAGTTATAAAAGAATAGTGTAAAAATTTATATTATTGCGTTAAATATGTTGTATTCGATATTTATATTCGAAAAAAATTAATCATCTTATATAATTTATTTTTATTAAATAATGTTATATGTGTACATAATATTATTATAATACAAAATTTAAGTTTTTGGGTCTTAATTTTATTTTAAGAGAGAGAGAGAGAGAGAAGTTAGGGTGAGAGAGAAAGAAAAAAAAAGACCTTAATTATAAGTGCTGATTTTATTAAGAGAGAATGTGAAAATATTTGTGTATTAATTTTAGAGAAAGAAAAAATACCAAAAACAGAGAAAAATGATGAAGTGTAAAAATTAATATTTTTTGTTTTTATAAGATAAATAAATACACTTTTTTTTATTTTTTTATTTTTATAAGATAAAGTTATAAAAGAAGAATATATTAAACTAATATGAAATGCAAAATTTTTTATTGTTGGGTTAAATATATTGTATTCGACATTTACATTTAAAAAAATAATTATTTTATATAATTTTTTTATTAAATAATATTATATGTGTACATGATATATTATTATAATATAAAATTTAATTTGTTGATTCTTAATTTTATTTTAAAAGAAAAAAAAGTGAGGTGAGGGAGAAAAAAAATCTTTAATTATATATGTAAATTTTATTGTGAGAGAATGTAGTATTAATTTTTTTTTTTTAAATGAGAGAAATAACTGTTTGGATTGTAAGTATAATAATTGCAACCACAATCAGAGCCAGACTCAATCATTGAGGGGTAGGAGGAAACTCCTGGAAGGTCGAGGGGGCCTGTTGAGAAGCTAGTGACGGTATTTTGAATTTTAATTTAAATATTGTAATTTGATTAGAATTATTTATTAAATTTATATTTAATAAATAATTAATTTGTGTAAAAATTAAATTAATTGAAACATATTTATTTTTAAATAAAATAATTAATTTATAAAAATTTTAAAAAAAATATAAATAAAATGTACACTGATTATATGAATAACTATGTTTAATTGATCTAAATTTTTAAATAAATTAATTACTTATTAAATATAAAATAATAAATAATTTTAATTAAATTATAAAAAATTTTAAAATATTTTTACAACAATCACAGTAGATCGTACTGTGCTTTGAGAGCAGCGGTACCCGCGCCCCTAGTTGAACGTCTTAAAATTGTCTGGTCCGTTATAGACAATAGAGTTTGTTAGACTTGGGCCTCCATTGCCAACTTAGCCTATGTTTGAATTCTAGTGCTTTTTTTTTTTTCCAGTAAATTGAACTGACCCTTTTGAAATTTTTAACAAAAATAAAAATTTTATGTGATTTAAAAAATTATAGTAACACCTCTCAAGTTTAATTTTAACATCAAAGAGATCTCAACAGTTACAATTTTAATTCAATTTAACAAAAATCACGGTCTTACTCCAAAATTACCCTCAAAACTATCGTCTACCCCAAAACCACCAGCCCCACCCCATTCCCTACCCCAAAAAAA
>JAOTRH010207309.1:0-11023 GCA_034768845.1 Heliamphora exappendiculata | reverse complement strand
CACACCCGAAGTCCGCAAGATCGGCGACATGGCCCGCCACGGATTCATCCTGCCGGCGCCCCCGCCCGGCACTTCTCAACAAACCCAGGACGCAGCCCACACCGCCGTCGTCAACTCCTTCCTGGACACCATCCGCCACGTGATGATGCTCACCGCCGCCCTCTCCCTGGCCAGCGCCATCGCCGCCGCAGCGACAATAAAAAAGGCCGGCGAAGGTTTGCACCCTCGCCGGCCTTCAGACTGACTGGCTCAGCCTTCGGCGTTCTCGGATTCCGCACCGACACTCGAGTCTTCGGTGTCGGGCAATCCACCGCCCACGTCCATGAAGCTCCGACGTCCCGTGTCCTCCGTCTTGCGACGGCGGGAGGCATGGGCGGCGAAGTTAAACGGAGCGCCTCCGATAAACTCCCGATCACCGAAGACATCCCAAACGAGCTCTCCAAATGCAAGGACTGTGCGCGTCATTATTTTTTTAGCTTTTCGAGGATCCTGTCCTTGATGGCCCAGTACTCGGCCCACGCGACGGTAACGGAGGGTGACGCGAGGATGACGGTGTCGTCACCTTCCCACAGCTTGGGATAATCCTGGCGAAAGGAATCACGGAACGGGCCGGGAAATAGTTTGACCCGCAGGGTGATCGGCGAGCCGAAGGTAAGCGGTTTGGCGGTCGGGCCGTTCTCGGCCAGTTGCTTCGACGTCGCGCGGATTTCCTTCAGCACATCCGCTCCACTGCGGCACAGGCCTTTTTGCATGGCGAAGCCGTCCTTCACCACCACCGTCGCCACTTCGGGAACGAGTGCTTTCGCTTCCTCGGCCCCGTGACGGTCGCCGATATAGAGCGCAAACGGAACACCGGCTTCTCCCGCGATGGTGGCTTCCACGCCGATTTCGCCCACCAGCGTGTCGTTAATATAGATCGCCGCAATATCGGGCTCGTAGGTGTGGGGAAGATTGGCGTTCCTGGTTCCCGACATGGAATGATAGCCCTGCAGGATCAGTCCGGCAAAAGTGGCGTCCACCCCCCCCGGCCAGTCGGCACGATAGGGAGGCTTGCCGCGGTAAACAGCCGTGCCGGCGGGCAAGAGTGATGGATCAATGTTAAGGCCGAAGTAGTGCTCGTCATAGATTTCGAGGTAGGAGTTCCCACCTTCCGTCAGGCCGGTTGCCAGGGCGGTAATTTCCTCATGCAGCCATTTGCGGGCACCTTCGTAAGTAGCTGTTCCTGGAATTACTTCCGGCCAGGAAACCACACCGTAAAGACCTTCCATATCTGAGCGGACGCTATATTTTTTCATTGCTATGACGCCCATCTTGGTCTATTTGATTGATCAAGTAAATCTATTTGTTCGCACTCATACTGTAGTTTGCCTTTTTCCTCTTCCTTTTACCCCTATGATTTTAGACGACTTGCAATTCGCCTCACACTATTCCTGCCTCCCTCCCCGCTTTCAAAAAGCCTTCGATTATTTCAAAAACTTCGATTCCGCCACGCCGGACGGCCGGCATGATCTGGAAGGGGACGCTCTCTTCATGTTGGTGCAAACCTTTGATTCGGCCCAGGCTTCCGAGAAGACCTTTGAGGCGCATCACCTTTACGCCGACATCCATTTTATCGTGAGCGGTCGCGAGACGATTTACTACCAGCCGACAGGAAATCTATCGCCGAAAACCGACTACGATCCGGAAAAGGACGCCCAATTTTATCACGGCACCGATGAATTTCCGCTGCGCCTGACTGCGGGACAATTCACGATTCTTTGGCCGCAGGATGGGCACAAGCCGTCATGCCTTTGGGACAAGACGTGCCGCGTCCGGAAGGTTGTGGCGAAAGTTCGTCTGTAAGGGGATGGGAGCGAACTCAAGGTTCGACGAAAACCGGCCAATCCATAGTCTGAGTTCCAGCGACGCAACCTTCTCGTCACCATGAGCTCGTCCTCTCTTCCTTTTCGCCAGGTCCACCTGGACTTTCATAACTCCCCGCACATCGCAGGGATTGGGGAAAAGTTCGATAAAACCCGGTGGCAGGAAACCTTGAAACGAGCCGAGGTCAACTCGGTCACCCTGATCGCGAAATGCCACCACGGTTGGAGTTATCACACGACCCGCGTGGGCAAGCGGCACCCTCACCTTGCTTATGACCTGCTCCGCGCACAATTCGACGCGCTGAAGGAAATCGGCCTAAACGTTCCGCTTTATCTTTCCGCCGGGCTCGATTCCGAACAGGCGCGCGTTCATCCCGAGTGGATCGAGCTCAATGACGAGGGGCGGCCTGTGCGCCACCTGCCCCTGCGGGCAGGTTTCGACAAGATGTGTTTTCATTCGCTCTACCTCGATTTTCTCTGCGCCCAGATCGAGGAAGTCGCCGCGCTCTTCCCCGATTGCGACGGCATCTTCCTCGATATCATTGGACAAGGGCCGGGCTGTTCCCCCTCGGCGATGGAGTACATGGCGCAAAATGGGCTGGATGCATCGAAGGAGGAAGACCGCAAGAAAGCGGGAGATGCCGCCGTGGCAAAATATTACGAACGCACGACCGCCTCTGCCCGCCGGTTGCGAAGCGACATGCCGGTCTTCCACAATTCGGGCCACGTTTATCGCGGACGTTACGACATCCAGTCGTTCCAAAGCCACTTCGAACTCGAGTCGCTGCCCACCGGTGGCTGGGGTTACGATCATTTCCCGGAGTCCGCCACCTACGTGGCGCAGCTTGGCAAAGGGTACCTCGGCATGACCGGGAAGTTTCACACCACGTGGGGCGAGATGGGCGGCTACAAGCATCCCAACGCGCTGCGCTATGAATGCTCCGCCATGCTGGCCTTCGGCGCGAGTTGCAGTGTGGGCGATCAGGCTTTGCCGACGGGGGAACTCGACCCGAGTACCTATGAATTGATCGGCGGCGCTTATCGCGAGGTGAAGGCCAAGGAGCCTTGGTGCGTCGATGCCGTTCTTGCTCCACGGATCGGCATTCTTTCCAGCGCGGCGGAGAACGCCCCCAACGCACGCGAAAACGCCGCCGACACCGGAGCAGTCCGCCTTCTCCTCGAGGAGCATCTCCCTTTTGCCCTGCTGGACCGCGAGATGGATTTCTCTCCCTATGCCCTGGTGATTTTTCCCGACCAGATTCGATTCGATGACACCCTGCTG
Source organism: Heliamphora exappendiculata (assembly GCA_034768845.1). Lineage (NCBI taxonomy): Eukaryota > Viridiplantae > Streptophyta > Magnoliopsida > Ericales > Sarraceniaceae > Heliamphora > Heliamphora exappendiculata. The sequence goes on along the minus strand of JAOTRH010207309.1, from coordinate 7,879 downwards.
GCGAAGACCCATGCCTACCTGGCCGCGGGAGGTAAAGTATTGCTGTCGGGAGAAAGCGGCCTGCGCCAGGACGGCAGCCGCTTCGCTCTCGATATCGGCGCGGGGTGGGAAGGCCCGAGCCCGTTTGAAATCGACTACGTTCTACCGCGCGCCGGACTTCGGGCGGAACAAATCGAAGCGCCCTTCGTGCATTACCAACGCTCACAGCGAATCAAGGCAACCACGGGATCGAGCCTCGGCGAGATTTACGACCCGTGGTTCAACCGGACGTTTGCTCACTTCAGCGGCCACCAGCATGCTCCCCGGAAACCCGACTCATCCGGTTATGACTGTGGAGTTTTGCACGGCCCCATCGCTTATCTCGCCCACCCCGTGTTCACCGCCTATCGTACGGTAGGCCACTTCACCTGCCGCCGTTACGTGGCGCAGGCGATACGCCTTTTGCTCGGGGAGCACGACCAGGTCCGCACGAATCTGCCCTCCTGCGGCCGCCTCACCCTCACCCGCCAGGCCAGGGAAAAACGCTGGATCGTTCACCTGCTTTTTGCCACCACGATCAATCGGGGCGGACAGATCAAGCTCGACGCCGGCACCGTCCAAAGCGCCGGCCGCTCCGTGGACGTGATCGAGGACCTTTTTCCGTTACGCGACACGTTTGTTTCCCTCCGCCACGATTCGCCGATCGAGCGCGTCACCCTCGAACCCCAAGGCCGCGCGCTTCCCTTCGTACAAAAAAATGGCCGGGTCGAATTCGTCGTTCCCGAATTCACGGCACATCAAATGGCCGTGCTCTCCGAGGTTTGAGCCGTTCGTTGACCACGACCACGCCGCGTCCAGGATTGGCGAACTCCGGGCGTTTACCCAAAGATCATCAAATCTTGCCTTCGGCCTCGACTGGCTTTGCGACCGCCACCACTGGAGTAATGGCGACATCCGCGACCGCGACCTCATCCCAATTTCGATGACCGACAACCGTGCCGTCATCGCTGGGATTGATTCGCTCTTCACTCAAACGTCTGAACAGATCGCGAATATCGCGGATGCCGCCCCACGTGAACCAGACGGACGTGACGCAGGCCATGAAAATGGGAATGCCAAAGCCGACCACACGCCAGTAGCTGGACCAGACATGGAGGGGCCACGGAGCGATCAAGTTCCAAATGGATCCAACGGTAAAGAGCAGAAACCAAAACATGCCCCAGGCGAGCAGACCGCCGCCGATCCAGCGGTCGCCATTCGTGCAGGTTTCGTCATAGCTTAAGATCCGGTCCAGCCAGGAGAATCTGTGACGGCGGGGAACCTTCGCGGCCTGGCTCTCCCTATCTTCGAGGCGCGCATAGGGGCCGCGATGAAGCATGCGGTCCAGATTGAAGTCTTCCTTGCAGGTGAAAAGCGAGACGACGATATAAACGGCGATCGCCAGCAGCGAGGTGAAGAAAGCGATCTGGATGCCGTTCAGCGGAAAGGCCGCCGCATATATCTGCTTAACGATAATTCCCGAGAGCGCCGTGAGCGATCCAATAATCAGCGCGGACCACGCGCCTTCAATCGTTCCCTTTTTCCAATAGAGCCCGCCGATGATGGCCGAACCCGCGCCGCCGACAAAAATGGCCATGGTCGATGACGTCCACATGACGAGATAATCGGCCTGCTGAATCAACGATCCAAAAATGAAGGCAAAAACACCCACCCCGATGACGGAGAAGCGAAGAAGCCGGATGTGCTGCATCGGCTCGAACGGCCTTTGGCGGAGAGGAACGAGGATATCCTGGATGAAGATGCCGCTCCACGAATGGATATGCATGGAATCGCCGCCGAAAATTCCCATGATGAGGATGACGAGGAATGCGCCCTTGATTCCTGTAGGCAACATGTTCGACACGGTGATCGGCAGTTCCATTTGCTCCTGCATTTGCGCACCGGGAATCTGGCTGACGGCCTGATGCACCACGGCGGCCTGGGCCGCGGTTTGAGGCGAAACGAGAAAGGTCATGGCGCACGCGGCCAGGAGAGCGATCACCGCCACCTTGCCGGTTTCGCGCCAATGACCGAGGACATTGCCCATGCGATTTTCATGCGCGGTGAGACCGGCGGAATTGGACGGGCCCCGATTTTGCCAGGCCATGGTGCCATAAAGATTCCCGAAGAAAGCCATGAGGATAAACCAGAGATTGAAATCCTTCAGCCCGCTTGAATCGAAGGGATTCAGCAGGGAGTGTCCCTTGCTCAGCACGTGGCTGATGTCGGACCAATGAAAGTTCCAGAGCAGGTAAGCGATGATGACGACATAGAGGACCTGCGAGATCATTCCCTCGAGGCAATCGGTGACGAGCACGGTGATGAGGCCTCCGGAAAGCGCGATGAAAACGGTAATGGACAAGAGAACGCCCATGCAGAGAACAGGCGAAGGGACCGCGAACGAAAGGATTTGCACCGTGGGCGGAAAACCAAGGTAATAGGAGATGAAGCGGCCCCCGATCGAGGGGATGATGCCGAAGTTAACCAGGCCCGCGAAGAAGCCGAGAAATCCTGTGAAGATTCGAAAGGATTTGTTGTATCGAATTTCGAAAAACTGCGCCAGGGTCATCGCCCGCGTTTCGCGAAAGCGATAGACGACGAAACCGCTGATAGCCACGACCAGCGCGATCGGCGCGCCGATGCAACTCCACCAGGCGAGGGTAAAGCCCGAGTTGCGAAAGCTCTCGAACGAAGCGGCGAAGACCAGCGCCCCGGCCGACATTTCCCCCCGCCCGATGGCCAAAAGATACCGCCCGGCCACGCGACCGCCGGAGACGAAGTTGGCCACGCTCCTCATGTAGCGCCGGGTGTAGACGCCGACGAAGACGACGATCAGCAGCGGAACGAAGACCATGATCCAATCGAGAGTTTTCATGGAATGGTCGTCGCTTCCGATCAGTGATAGAGCGCGAGTTCGATGGCCTGCAGTTGAAGTTTTTTGAGGCCCATGAAAAAGAACTCCGCATAGGGGCTGACGAAAATCAAGAGACGATTTACTCCGTGATGGAGGCTGGCTGGCGGAACTTCGAAGAAGAAGATTTCGAGCGGAGCCGGAAGGCCTTCATTCGAAAACGGCGGGAAAAGCTCGCCGGAACCGGGGACGAGAGGGACTGCGGCGTCATTAACCTTGACCGTGAAGGCAGCCGGGAAAAGGCCGGGGTCCGAAAACTGAAGCCGAAGCAATCCGCGCTGGAATTGGCCGGCCGGTTCCTCGGCGAGATAGAGCTCGAATTCCTGCGGCGCAATCGAGGGGAACGTGCGGGGGAGTTGGTCGTACCCGGCGCAGAGGCAATAGTGCCGGGGTTGCTTGTCCAGGTATTCGCGATCGCAGATGGTCTGGAGAATCTCAAACTGGGGCTCGGGGTGAAGGAAGAAATGAAGCCGTGGATCGTGGTAGGTGTGGTCGCGGCAGTAGGCGAAATTAAAGACACTAATGCCATCGGCACCCTGCTCCAGCAGACTGTGTGCGGACGTTTCGTAAATCTGCTTCGTGCTGAGCCGCGCGCCGCCAATGCCGTAGGGCGCCTTGGCCAGCCCCCAATAAAAATGAACCTCGCCGTAAATAACGGCGTCGGGCATCGCTTTCCGGTAGCCCTTCACATCGGTTTCGGCCGTGATGCGATTACTGGGCGAGACGTTGATCATGTCGACGAGCCCCTCCTTGTGCCAGGCCTCGACATCGAATCCTCGGCGCAGGCAGTGGCCGATGTTCCACGGCAGGCGGACGCCAAGCTTGAGTTCCTTGCCCCGCGATTTCCCGATGGCGTCCAGCATGCCGCGGATTTTGCGGACGAAATCGGTCATCACCGGCACGCCTTTTTCTATTTCACCCTCGGCGAAATAGATATGGCCCCGCATGAAATCGAGTTCCAAGCCATCGACGTCGTAGTTTTGGACCAGCTCCTCGAGGATGGCGTAATACCAATCGCGCACCTCCGGTACGTGGTAATTCATCACGGTGCGCACGCCGCCCATGTCGGGAATCCGCCACGCCTCATGGTCGCGCCAAAGCGGATCCATCGTCGGCACCTGACGCTCGCCGTTGAAATGGGTGTAATGATTATCGTTCATTCGATACGAGATGAAAATATCGCGGCCGATGTTTCGGGCGGCATCGATGGTGAGCTGCACCGGATCTTCGTAATTCTCACTCAGCATGTAGCGGCGGACGCGCTCGAACACCTTGTCGAAATACTTCCAGTCGGCTTCGGGCAACGGCGCTTTCCATTCCCTGGCCCAGGTTTGCCAGACGTCGTTGACCTTGGAGTGATAAGTCGGCAGTCGCCAGGCGAGCGGACAGCACATGACGGCGTCCACCTGCGTGTCTTTCAACTCGTCGATGTAGCCGATGAACTGCTGTTTCCCGACTGGCTCATCGTAGGATTGGTACGGCGTCTGGGTCGTGAAGTTGATCAGCATCTCGTGATTGTAGATGCATTTGTATGCCGGCTTCATAGGTGGGGATCGTTTCCGCGGAAGGGGTGCGTCAGGGCTTCCACGATAGTACCCGCTCCTTGAATTCTTGCGAGGCTGTGCGATAGAGGGCCACTTCCAGCCGGACGAGACGGATGCCGCCACGATAGCCGCCCCCGCCCGAAGTCATCCAATCGTTGTAGATTTTGATTTCATTGTAGCCGCCATGCAGCAGCCCGGGGTCGAAGGCAAAATGGTGGAGCTTTTGCGGAACGGGCAGCGCCTCGAGGGAAGAAGCGGGGAAAAGCTCGCCCGAGAAAACGACGGGGCGGGTCGCCTGGCCGTTGATTTCCGCACGGAAGGGGCGATGCGAAATAAAGCTGTCGGCCTCGATCCGTAAAAGGGCACCAGCGAACGGGAGGGAAAAACATTCTCCCACATGCAAACGAAATGCGGCGGACTGCCGCCCCTTGATCGAGACCGGGAACGAGCCGAACTCGGGAGGCAACGCGATATTCTGCGACGAGGCGCGCAGTTTTTCCTTCGAGACGAGCGAGGGAATGACGCTGAAGCAGGGTTCCGTGCCGGGAAAATGGCTCCGCCGCGGCTCGTTGAAGGAGTGGTCGCGCGAATAGGCGAAATTGAACAGGCTGATGCCGTCCGCACCCCGCTCGAGGAAGGAGAGGGCGGTGGACTTCAGCAACTCGGGCGGGGCCAGCCGGTTGATGTTGATCCAATACCCGCCGGGGGCTTCGCCAGGCTGGCTGATGAAGTTGAGCTCACCAAAGATCGAGGCATTCTTCACGCACGCGCGGTAGCCTTCGATGCCAACCTCCTGCGTGTTGCGGAACATGGAGGAAACGTTGACCATGTCGACGAGGCCCTGCGCGTCCCAACCCGCAACATCAAGGCCGATCCTGGCGGCGTTCTCCACGCTCAACGGCACGCGGACGCTTAACGACAGACGCTTGCCCCGTCGCGCCCCCACCTCGTCGAGCTTGGCGCGGATCCTGGCCATAAAATCGGTCATCACCACGGTGCCCTTCTCGATGCGATCGGCGGGAAAGTAACGCGGGTAGCGCATGAAGTCGCACTCGAAGCCCTCGACGTCGTACTTCTCGACCAACTCGCTGATGATGCTGAAATAATAATCGCGTACTTCCTGCTCGAGGTAATTCAGGTTCGAGCCGGCCGGCTCGAGCATGAAGTGCTGGTGCTCTTTCCAGAATTTGCTGTGGGTCGATCCTTCCGGATTATTCGTGTAGTGCTCCTCATTCATCCGGTAGGAGAAAAAGGGCGCGATCCCGCAGGCGCGGGCCGTCTGGATGGTGAGTCCAACCGGGTCCTTGCCTTCCATGAGGTAGCGGCGAATGCGAAAATAGGCCTTCGCGAAATACTTGACGTTGGCCTCCGGGAGCGGCTCCTTCTCGAAGGGCGCGACGTCCTGCCAGCGCCGATCGATTTCCGAGACCCAAAGGTTGGTCATCCAAGCTTGCGGACAGATCATCAGCGCGTCCACCCCGGTGCCCTTCAATTCCTCCACCAGCCCGATGGTCTGCCGATCGGTGACCGGCTCCTGGTAGGTGGCGTACGGAGTTTGGCTGGTCGCGAGGATCAGCAGCTCATGGTTATAAAGGCACTTGTAATTGACTTTCATATATGGAATTGCTGCCAGGATCCCCGGCATCCCTCCCGGCGGATGCACGGAAACTTTCCGTTCTCCCGCCGTGAGGATGCCGATTCGCCCTGTCACGCTACGGATTCAGGGCCTCAGTTTTCAAGCTTACGACCGATTCTTCGAGCGCCGGCTCCGAAGCATCATGACGAGCGTGGCCAACCCACCGAGCATCATCGTCCAGGTCCCGGGTTCGGGCACGACTTCGAGCGCGCCGTTGTTCAGGTAAAGCGAGGGCGCGGGGTAGACGCTCGACAACGGCGTGGCACCATCCGGGCCGTACTCCGTGATCGCGATCGGCGTGTAGCTCGCGACCGTGCCGACGCCCCAGACCCAGCCGTTGCCGTTGAGCGTCAGGTCGTCGCCGCGGCCATCGACCGACGTGACCAGCCCGCTGTAATCGGAATCGAGCCCGGCCTGGATGAGCAGGTAGGGCGTGCCGAGGCGCAGGTCGGAGAGCGCGCCGTTGCTCAGGTCGACGAGCGCAATCGAGTCGCTGCCGGTGAAGCTTATCTCGCCGACCGAGTTCGAGGTGAAGTTAAGGAAGCTCGAGTTCTCGCTCGGGCTGCCGAAGCTGTGGTAGCTCGAGCCGTTGCTGAACGAACCGGTGTTGAGCGCAAACGTCAGCGTGGCCGAGTTCACCCCGAGCGAACTGCCCAGCGTCAGCCCCGAGCCGGGGCCGACCGCCGGTGTGCCCGTGGCGACGCCGCCCGAGTAGAGTGTCGTGCCGGAGCTGAGCGTCACCCCGCCGCTGATCGTGCCCGTGCCGGCCAGCGTGCCGCCGGTCACACTCACCGCGCCCGTGCCGGTGCCGGAGCCGCCCGTGTTCGCGACGTAGAGGGTGCCCGCCGTCACCGTCGTGCCGCCGCCGTAGGTGTTCGCGCCAGTGACCTCCATCGAGCCCGTGCCTGACTTGGTCAGCGCTCCGCCGCTACCGAGGCCGTCGACGATTTGCGCCGAGATGAGCAGGCCCGGGTTGGTGCTGCCGCCGACGGTGAACGTCCGGTTCGCGCCGTTGAGATCGAGCTGGCCGCTGACCGCGCCGGAGCCGGTCGCAATGGTGGCCGTGCTCGCGCCGTCGGCGGTGACGTTGCCCTGCAGCTTCACGCGGCCGGGAAGGTTGCTCAGCGCCGTATCGCCGTTGATCGTGATCGTCGGCGCGCCGCTGCCGGTGAAGGCGAGGGCGGGCGGCGCCCCGTTACCGAGGGTGAGAACTCCCTGGGTGCCACTGCCGCTGGTGATGGTGTTGGTGCCGCCGGTCACGATCAGGCCGTCGGTGAACGTCATCGTGCCCGAGACCGTATTTGTACCCGCCGACCAGGTCGGGTCGGTCACCGTGCCGGAGCCGTAGATGACCGTGCCGCCGGTATTGTTGACGGCGAGCAGGCTTTGCGTCACCGAGCCGAAGTTGAACGTGCCGCCGCTGACGTTGACCGTCGCACCGGTGGCAATCTGGTTCGAGCCCAGCAGCTTCAGCGTGCCGGTGCTGCTGACGTTGACCGTCGTGCCCGCCAGGGCCAGCGCCGCCGTCTTGTTCAGGTCGAGTTCGCCACCGCTCACGCTCGTCGTGCCGGTGAAGCTGTTGGCGCTCGAGCCGTTGAGCGTGAGCAGGCCCGCCGTCACGCCCAGCGTGTTGCCGCCGCCCGCGATGACGCCGCCGAAGGTGCTCGTGCCGCCGCCGTAGCTGACGCTGCCGGTCAGCGTGCCGCTCTGGGTCACCACCGCGCCGGTGGCCACCGCAACGCTGCCCGCGTTCGTGCCGCCGAGCGTGTT
>JAOTRH010207298.1:0-11023 GCA_034768845.1 Heliamphora exappendiculata | reverse complement strand
GTCGGGGTGGGGATCCAGAAGTCTAGGGGTCCGAGGTCAGTTTCGGGGCACAGGGGTTGGGGGTCAAGAGTCGTGGGTCAGGGGTCTGGTGATTGGGGATCTGAGATCAGGGGTGAGGGGTTGGGGATCGAGGGGATGGGAGTCTGGGGTCAAGGGTTGCAGGTTAGGATTCTAGGGATCTGGAGTTGGGGATGAGGATCTAGGGGTCATGTAACACCCAGGTCCCGCAAGGCACCAAACCTAAACAAAGGGATATGATCCCGCCGCAGACCGGCAATCCAAGATATAGACATGGGATAAAAATATTAAGAAATCAAACAAAAACTCTTCAGCAACACAGCATCTTAATATCAAAAGAGGTAAACATGAGTCACTGGAGAAATACAATCCCAAGGCATACATTACTTCTAAAAACTCAAAAACCTTCAGATCTTATACATGAAGCTTTGCCAACACTAAAACTAAACAAAAGAAAAACTGGCCAAAACGATTTTCAACACCAGATCGAAAAGTACTCAATGACGCATGTGGTGGACCAACTCCTAGTTGTTCCTGTTATCTACAACCACAAATATTATAGGAGAGCGCACTTAGCATTATTATAAAAAAAAATAATAATAATTACTTCGTTAAGGATAACTGAAAACTCTTTCAAAAATAGTTCATCACATTTTTTACGAAAAATATAGAAACTGATGCATTTGCTTGAACATAAAAATATCACAGATTATACAAAATCTTCTCAGTATTGCAAACAGAAATATGTTCCTGGCTTAACCGCCACAAATTTAAAATACATGACCACTTTCTCAAATCTAGACTCAAACCCCAACAATGTCCAAGCAGTCGTCAGCCTCAAGACCGGGAGTTCCAATGGTACCGTAACCTTAATTCGCAATGCACGGAGAGCAACGTGATGAAATGAGGTCCACTCTTCACCAAGCACGAGTGGTATGTGCTAAAACCTGAGACTCAGCCCAAAATTCTTTTTAAGCAAAAACTCCCACTTAACGGGAAATCTCCCCTAAAGGGACAAATAAAAATCCATAGTTGGATAACCTCCCTCATAACGGGATATAAAATGGCCAAAAACCCTTGTAACATAGCACATTGGAACAACCACACAATATTAACCATACTTTCATAGTAACATCTTGCTAGCTCAAAATACCATGGATAGCACATTTGAATTAAAATTATTATGATTTTTAAAACAACAAGTTAATGTGATCGTCAAACTAGTTATAGTTCAAAACATGCGCTTCAAAATATTTTAAACATCATTTACATAAACTCAAGTTCAAGATAATAGCTAAGCACTCTCACATTATCTTATATGCATACGAACCAAGCTTTTGCCAACGAGCTAAGTTTTCTCCTCGAGTAACAAAACTTTCATACCTAGTAAATAAATATGACTTAACAGTCAACACGGAGTTTTACCCCTCTTAAAACATGAAGTACGAAAACAATTCTAACCATTGAATGTTTTCTTGATTTTTAAGGACCATGGTTACTTTTTTTTAGGTTAAGGGGTACTACGCACTTGATCAATCTTTCACTTGTTTAAGAATTTAAGTTAACCATTTATTACTCTATTCCAATCATCAAAATTTAAAGTACCGTAGTATCTTGAATTACTTAGACTTGAAATTTGATTATGATTTTTGGTGATAATTTAGATTAAAATATTTTTTACAATTTTTATGTTCAACACCAAAGCCAAAACCTAATGTAAATGGGTAGAAAACTTGACGGAAACGAAAACAGATCAACATTTACTCAGAGAATTAGTCAAAAAATGTGTCTCTATTGGTCTCAGTTTAGGGGTTTCATATCAAGTCCAAATGAGCCCATTGTTTAGTATGTTCTAGTCGAACATGTCCCCTACAAGTTTTATGTTTAGATCTAAGGTTAGTTGTTTGGAACAAGTTAGACTTTTTATCCATTTTAAAAAATAGGATTTGTTAGCCGCAAAAACTCAGCAAAATCGATTTTGGATAGAGGGTTTGAAACGATTTTGGAGAATCAACCCGAGACTTTAAGGTCTAATTTTTGGGAAACAAATACTTCAATATATTAGCTACAAAGTTTATGTAGATCGCTTTTGGAATAAATCACTAAACATAGAGGTTTTGGGCTACACAAAAATATGTGACAAAAGTGTCCCTTGAGGACTGAAACTCAACAAAGACTTTCAAATGGGTTTTGACCTATCAAAACTCACTATGTTGCGCTCATTGTTTGTGGTTAGATAGATATACATGTTTCCTACAACTTTCATGTTTTGGCCAAAACTCGGATCTCATTTTAAACTAGGGTTTTAGGTCTGTATTATTGACTGGTCTGAAACCGACACAATTTTGTAGAATTGCAATAGCTTGCGTTCTACTTATTCAAATGAGTTGCAACTAACTTTGGATGAAAGATAACACAAAATGATAAATATTGACATAAATAACATGATTAGATCAATTTTTCACATTGAGTTATGGTATTCCAAAGTTCAGGGCAGAAACATCCATATTCTCAAAAATCAAGTCTCTTAGAGTCAAAGCCTTCTACTTATGTTATGTCAAGTTTTTGTTCCATTTCTTGGCATGCTTGTGTTTTAAACTTTAATATCAAGACTCCAGCACACTTATAAGTTATCAAACTCAGAGATAACAACACATAACAACATCTCACATCACCCATAATCACAACAGCCCCAAATTCCAACTACGACACATTTTCCATTTATTTTCAGTTCTCAATTCTTAGTGTTTAAAGAGATGTGTTAGGAAATATTTTGAGAGATTTTACATACAAGATTAAGAGGTTTTACGTACTTGTTTAAGATATCAAAAGATGGTGAAAAACTATTAGAACTTGGCTTTTGAATTTATGGTCTCTAAATACTTCTTTCTTAGTTCCCTTCTTCTTCGTCTTCTTCTTCTTCTCTCAAACTTTCATGGACCCTCAAGAACACTCACAATCTGATCTTTCTCCCTCTCTCACCACCGAAATATCAGGGAGAAAGAAGGTGTTTGGGCTTAGTTTATATAAAAAGGCAAGGGAGCAAAGTAAAAAAATTATTTTGGTACTTTTTCTTTCCTTCACATGGGCTCATTAATTAGTTCAAGCTTTGAGGAGACAAAATCAGATTTAGGAAAGCTAAAATACAGCTAGGGTCAGTTTGGAGGAACAACAATTTGATTCCCCATCAATTAAGGAATTTTGCATTGGTTTGCGCGCCCTTTTGTGCAAGAAAATATTTTAAAAATTAATTTGATGTATTTTTTGTGTCTTGTTCCTCTGAAACCTATTATATTAGTATGTTTATAAGAAATATAGTATTTTCATATATTATCATAGTTCTCATACTAATTGATTAAATAGATATAGTCTTTTAAGTCAAATTAAGCTATTTTGACAATATCTGACTTTTTAACTTATTTTGTTGTGCATGAACTTCAAGAGTGATTTGTTTGCTTTTATTAACCTATAACACTATATTATTATGTATATTACTTGCTCCACAAATATTAGATCATTATAATGCTTAACTTAAACTTTTCTCATCATTTTAAGCTAAAAAGCAAGCAAAAAGTCACTTTTTAGCACTCTTCTCAATGTGGTCAGCCACTAAGGGATATTTTGTCATTTATGATATTATTTTATCATTTTTTACTTAATTGTACTTAAATTCTTCATTTAGGGTATCCATGTGTCCACTTTTGAGTTTTTAAAACTTTTCGAGCTTAACTCTTGTCTATAACAACTTGAGTTTATAACTTTGACTTTTTATCCTCAACATTAGGGTTTTAATATATGCTGTGTAGCTCTCTCTCTATCCCGGGTCTCAGGCTCGAAGAACTTAAACGATCGAGTCGGTTTTTCTCACTAAACTTAGATTCGAGATTTCGTTTCTTTTGAGATGTTCTTTATTTTTTATTCGTATTCCTGAGTTCAGGTTATTATAATCCCCATGTGTTTAAAATTGCTAGCATGATTGCTAATGGTAAGAATTTTTGTTTAGGAGTTCTAGTCCTTGCCAGCAATCACAGAGGGTTAAATGACATTGTTTGGTCCCCTGATCCTAGGAATAGCAACATCATATTTCCTTCTCATTATTTCTATGGTTGGCTAGCTGAATATTTTAGAACCCATTTCTATACCCCAACAAAACTATACCAACCTTTGATGACTCAGTATTTAGGAAAAAGGAGAGGTAGTCTTGCATCATCTAGCCATAAGGTGATCAAATCAAGAATGGATGATTGACAATAAACAAATATTTTTTCCTAACTTTGAGTAATTTGCCAATCTTCGATCAAGCAATTTGATCTTAAGGTATGGTGGATATATCGTCATTGAGCTCTATACTCCTCATAGATTCAGTTGACAATTTGGCTTTCATCAGGACCTTCCCTGAAGGTTATAAGAGGATGTTCACGATGGCTCATTTGCATTCTTATTCTCGATATTCCACTGAGTCTAAAGTGCTGCTTCCAAATCATGCCAATATTAGATAATTCTCTATCACCAAGGGCTATGTTGAGTGATGAACTAAAGCGTATCGTGATTCCTTTTCTAGAAACTTAGATACTTAAGGTAAGAATAAATGGCTGGTTTCTTCAAATAATACTCATGTGAATGTTCGAAGGTGTACGCTTAAATCAAGTGATTCAAGTACTTCCTTTTACCATGTTTCTAGTTTTTCATTATTCTCATTGGCAGGTGTTCGTCCTCCTTTTTTAGCCAAAGATGGTGACTAATAAAGAGGATTGCCAAAGTACTGAGGATAATAGTGATTGATGCTGGAAGCATATTCTTGCTGATATGTGTAGAACTGCTAATCATAGAGTACTTTGACATATCAAATTCATGCCGGGATCTTCTTTGACATGATTCTCAGTTCTTCTCAAGCTTTAACATTTGAGGGAAAGTAGGTAATAATTCACACAACCTAACTTTATTTCTTAGTGTATCCTCCTCATTTTTTTCTATTCATATGCACATTTTTTGTAGCTACAGAGTCTTTCGGCTGTAGATGGTTTTGGGAGTGCGAATGAGCCTCATGATAATAGTGACTTAAACCAAGGGCCGAGCAATTTTGACTTGACAGTCCAACTTGATCATTTTGCTGATGTGGTTGAAGTCATGTCGACAATTCGTAGTTTGGAGGCTAGTAGTGGGCATCCTCAAGTTTTATCTCTCATACCTAATGTACCACTTCATGGGGATGAATTCAAAAGGGTTAGCATGCCTAGTTTGATTGCACCATCCAGAGTTACAAATTTTAACACAAGAGCTATGATTCACAACACACGTCATCAAGCTACCACATTGATGGTGATAGCATGTTCGTTTTATTAAATAGGCCCCTCTAGAAAAGGTTCTATTAAGTAGTAAACTTTACAAGGAGTTTACACTTTTAGGATTAGATTACTCTTCTTTGCAAAAAACGTATCAAGTCATAAATGAACAGTGTTGCTAAGTATATTTCTATACAATCTGAGTATGATAAAGTTATGACCCTAGAAATGCAATTAGAGCATTTGGTCGATATTGATCCTTGCATTCGCGAGGAGTCTTCCCTTGAAGATAAACATGTAGAGTTTGTGCAAGGTCTACGATGTTTGGAGAAGTGGCACAACCTTAGGCCATTTGGAGAAGTAACTGTTTCTATACAACTGTTTCGTTCTTTACTTCTTTTAAGTGGCACAACCTCAGGCCATTTGGAGAAGTAATCTGTGCCAGCTAGAATGTAAAGATAACCCATTGAAGACTTGGTTAATGGTCCAACTACATCTAATCCCCATGATCTAATGGTCAGAAAGCGACTGTCGGGTATTAAGGCTCTAGTGGTTGATGGATAAAATTAACATGAAACTAAAAAGCTTGACACCACTTTGCATAATTTGTAGTCTTTTACATTGTTAGCCAATAGTACTCCATCCTCTTTACTCAAAAATAAATAAGCATATCGTCAAATATTTTCTGCATTGGACGTTGGTAAGTGGTACTAGCATTCTTAAGACCAAAAGGCATACTTTGTAGCAATATATACCATTTGTAGTACAAAAAGAAGTAACTTTTCCATCTTTAGAAGCAATTCGTATTTGAATATATCTCGAGCATCCGTCCATGAAAGACAATGCTCGTAGCCTGTAGTCGCATCAATCATCAATTCCATGATAGGAAGAGAAAAGTTATCTTTATGGCACGTGCCATTAAATTTTAAAAGTCAACACATATATGAATTTTTCCATTCTCCTTCACTACAGGACCATACTTGAAATCCACCTTAGATACTTTACTTCACGGATAAACCCTGCTTCAATCAGTTTGTTAACTTCTTCTTCAATATTTGGAATACGTCTGCAGGCTTGTTTTACTAGTCAGGTGATATGTCTAATCCCAAGGTGATGGACAACAACCTTTAGACTCAGTTCAGGCATTTTTTCATACATATAAGCAAAGACATCCTTATACTTTGACAATAGTTCAAAGTATTCTATTTCTTCTTTCGGTGTTAGAAGTTTGCTCATAAAAATTAGTCGAGGCTTATCTGGAGTTAAATAGTTAACCTCCTTTAGATCATCAATTGTTGCTTACCCCTGTCTTCAAGTTCAAATGGAGCCGGCAAAAGATCGCCAAGTTCAATATTCGAGCTCGAGTCCTCTTCGACCATTATGTGATAAGAGGTGGTATGTTCCACTTCTTTTTCCTCATCCTTAACTCCCCACCATTTACTTACCCGGTTAGAATGAAAGTACACATTTTTGCTTTAAGCGGACCTTCAATACTAATATTAAGTGTCGTGTTCTGCTTCATGCAAGAAAGGACCAAGCTTCGAGTCTTTTCATTTTCTTTGAAGGAGTCAATTTTGGGAACTTTGAGCATTTTTTTGGGCTTCTCATCCTTTTATGGTTCAATTTCATTCCCAAGCCGAGAATACACAGATTTTCTTGAGTGCGAAGTTGACTCTTTGTTTATGATATTTGGGATGCCAAGCTTATTGAAGACTGGTATGCGAGGTGTAGGAGCTTGAATGAGATCAAATTCTGAGTCCCGAGAAGTTAACCACTTCCTTTTATCTTCTTTTCCCTTTTTACTATGATATGTTGGGCAATTGCTTTATTTTCTTTCCTCTTAGTAGAGATATGAATCAATTCTACTAATATGAAACCAAGTCCAGTCTTTGGTGGGCTTATTGTGTATCCATGTTACTTTAGCTTCTTTTTTTTTGTTTCATTGAGTCACTGAATCTTCTCACTAGTTAATTCATGACTTGGCTCTCCAAGTGATGAATGATTATCAAAGTCATAGCCAGACTTAGCTAGGAGCTTATAGGCTTTTGGATTGAATCCTTATATTCGCTTATCAAGAAATGAGCCATGCTCAATAAAGTCGTGTGCATGCCCAACAAGACCTTTTAGCATGGGCTTGAGTGCACTCCATTAGGTTGCTTTCGAGAGAGGTATTGTCAAATCCCGTCTTAGTGTTTGAAGACTCTCTTTTATCATTGAATGATAATATTTTCTCTTAATTTCACCAGTTATATCAACTTCTTTGAAAGGCATTTGTCCTTCCTTTCGTCGTAATTTAGGCACATACCTAAAAAGCTTCATTACTTCTCGAGTCTTGGAGGATGAAAGTTTCTTTGGTGTAAGTTGAAGTTGAAAGTTTAGGATTTAGGGATTAAAAGAGATGAAAAAGAGAGAAAGAATAAGAGAAAAATATATTTAGAGTTTTTCTAATCTATTCCCTTCATCTTAAAGTATTTATATTAAATAATAAAAAGTATAAATTACAAGGAGACCCTTGAGATATAAACTACAAAGGTAAAAATAATAAAAATAACTATTCTAATACTTTTCCTTAAACTGGAGCACAAAGATCAAACATACCCATCTTGACAGATAAATGCTGAAAAGAGGAACGGGGTAAAAGTTTTGTGAAAATATTGCCCAATTGATTTTTTGAGCAAACGTACAGAATAATAATGTGCTTTCGTAATAACAGATCACGAATAAAGTAACAATCGACCTCAATATACTTAGTTCGCTTATAGAATATTAGGTTATTAGCAGCTTGATTATCACAATATATCGACATCGATGAAGAAACAGAAAAATCAAAGTTCACAAGAAGAGAGCGAATCCATAGAAGTTCAGAAGTAGTATGCTCCATAGTATGATACCCAACTTCAGCATTAGAACGAGTACCAATCACTTATTTTTTACTACGCCAGGTAATAAAATTGCCTCCAACAAAGGTGCAATAGCTAGACGTAGATCAGCGATCAGAGCAACGATCAGCCCAATCTACATCACTAAAGCCACGGTACAATTTTTAGTTGAGTGAAATCCACTATTTATGTCAATTATTTCTGAAATATTTATACCTTTACAAAACTTATTTATATATAAATTTTATTTAAAATAATACATACAATAATATTTTTAAAATTATAAACTACAAAGAAAAAATCGCTGATAAACTATGAGAGTATTTGATATTACTAAAACTAATAATTTATAGATTGTAGCTAATAGTAGAAGTTGTAAATATTTAGTAAAGATTGTAACTTGTAACTGAAATAGAAAACAAATAGTTATACCTAATAGCAGAAATTATAAATATTTAAAAAATAGTATAACTTATAACTAAAATTAATAATAATAAATTAAAAAATACTAGCATCAACTTTGTCAAACACTCCCAAAGTGAAAACCCTGTGAAAGAAGATTCTGATTTAATTTGGGGTAATTGATTATTTTTATTTTCAATAATTTTTGTTTTTGTTTTATCAAAGTTTTATATAATTTTTAGATTTTTCTCGAGACGAGTCAAAAAATAATATCTTTTTTATTCAAATATAAAAAATAAAAATAAAGCAATAAATAATATTTTTATTTATTTTTATTTTTAGTAATTTTTTATTTTTAATAAATATTAATCTATTATAGTGTATAGATACTCGTACCAAGTATATTAATATTTATATAAATGGTAAATTTCACTACTAAAATTTTAATAATATTTAAAAAATACCTTATCAACCTATTATTGTTCCTTTAATTAGGCCATGTTTGGGAAAAATCATGAAATTTTTGTTTATTTTTATTTTTTGTTGAACTTTCTTTTATATTTTGACTATAGCTTACTACTTTTTCAAATCATTTTCATGAGATTAACTGAAAATGTAAAAAATCTTGATAAAAAATTAGCTAAAAATAAAAATAAGTGACATAAAAATTTACGTATTGGCTTATCTTGAATTATACTTGTCTTTTTTGAACTTGTTTTTATATTTTGATAAAAAAAATCTAAATTTTGGCTTATCTCAATGAAAACAGTCAAAAATTATAATAAATTAATTAAATGATAAGAAAAAAACATTAAAAATAAAAAATAAAATAAAATAAATAAATAAATAATTATACATATTAATCACAAACTTTTACAGGTTCTATTTTTAATATGACTTATAAAAGTTTAGAAAAAATAAATTGACCTAAAGTCACTTTAGATCATATAAGTAAAAAATTTATTTGGTGAACCATAGTAGTGACTTTAAACTAAAAGATAATTAGTCAAAAACTTGGCTTAAAATAGCTTTACACCAAAAAAAGTTTTAAGTCAAAAAATATTATAATTTTTTAGATTTATTTTTATATAATTTTATATTTAATATGAATCTTGTTTAAGAAATTTTGATGAGTAAATTTTATGTGAGACTCGGAACCTTGTAATTTTGAGATGTTATATACGTGACGTTTTTATTCTAGTATATGATAGTATCGATGCATGGTTTATGCTTTAAAGTTGTAAAAAAGTATGTGTAGATGTGTTACACGCTTTTCGGGGTTTGGTAGGAGCTCTTTTGGCTTGTGTTTGGACAAACAATCATGTTTTACTTTACAAAATCGAGACCAAAACCAAAACAGAAATTCCAGTAGCTTTTTACTGAGGTTCGGTCGACTAGGGGGTCCAGTTCAGCCGACTGAACTGGTTTTTGGGAGTTCGGTCAACTAAGCGAGAGGGTTCGGTCGACTGAACTTGTGGCAGTGCACGTGTTTCGAGGGGCTTCAGTCGACTGAAGCTGCCTCTTTAGTCGATTGAACTGCTTTTTTGGGCTGTCTATATATATTTCCTGGGGCTGGAGTGTTTCGAAATGCTTAGTCTTCCATTCTCTCTTCCTTCTCTCTAGATCTGAGGGCCCGAGGCTTGGGTTTTTGTTGATTCCTTTGTGGATCCTTGCTATCGGGGCCGAGGGCTTCGTATATATCCGATCAAATTCTCGTTATGACGCCGTTCAGTTTTTAGACGTCAAGTTCTTGATTCTCCGAGGTAGAATCCTAGACCCTACTACTGTATAAGGGTGAGATATGTAATTGTGTATGTTTTCACCAGGTAAAAATGCTTAAAATGTAATTTTCATGTGTAAACCTTGATTTTTAGGTAAAAGTTGGATTTTACGCCTTTTTCTCGGTTGTATGCATGATCCGGGTGTGTTGACATCCGTGGTTTTCAAAAGTGGTTTGAAAACGAGGTATTTTGTGAAAACGGTGAAAAACATGATTTTAGAGGTTTGGAGCTAACTCACGGGGTTGAGTCTCATCCTTTTCAAAAGTTTTGTGGAAAATGGTGTTAGATCTCCACGTTGATGGATGGGATCTCTTATACATACATGTATAAGCTATTTTACTGGTTTTCATAGTTGAACAACGGTTGGTTTCTAAATGTTATTCCTAGATGTACCGTTACAGTGGGTTTGGTTGAGTTGGGCTTCCATTGCTCCTCGGTGTAAGTCAAAAAATGTGCGCAACGTAGGTGCTCTGTACCTTCGGGTTAGTCCCCATAAATTGAGTGTATTGGATGCTTTGTACCCTCGAGCTCAGCTCCCGTAAATTAAGCAGTAGGTGCTCTGTACCTTCGGTCATAGAAATTCATAAATTGAGTGGTTGGTGGGTACTCTGAACCCTCGGGCTTGACCTGTAAATTGAGTACGTTGTTGTGACTCCGTATA
>JAOTRH010207287.1:0-11023 GCA_034768845.1 Heliamphora exappendiculata | reverse complement strand
AAAAAATTTCGTAGGGCTTTTCCCCTTTACAATGCTTTTTAAAAATTGATATGGAATGATTTGGACACTAGTTGGATTCTTACCCACAATTAGAGACTTCACAGTTTGAAGTGACGTTGTTGGCTAAATCTATATACACTTTATTAGCATGGATAAAAACACGTGACATGCCACTCTCTTAATTTTTCAAAAATGCAAAATATGATACGTTTACAATATATTAAAATTTTATATTTTTATATATATGTTAAATATATAAATAATTTATTTCTAAATATAATAAATGATAACGTATGACTAATTGAACTAAGAAATTATATATTTTATCTTAGAAATGTATATGCATCATATTTAGTGAAAATTTAGAAAATTTAGAAACTAGAAGCGAACAAGAAATTCTATTAACCGAGTCATTCAACCAATTCAAGCCGAAAAATAGGTCATTTGGTTGAGTTATTTTGGTTTGGAAGAAAAAAAATATTAAACCAGACAGTTAGATTGGTTTATAATTTTAGCAATTTGGATTGAATTTAAAACAAATCTAATCTATAAATTATATGTGCTTTACATATACTTGCAGCATATCATTTATGCATATAGTTGTTCTTACAAAATATAGGTTAACTAACATAATTAATTATACATGTGTTGATTTTGCTATGTTTTTCTTTTTTCTTTTTCTTTTTTTGTTATTGTATTTCTTTATCTGGAGTGGCTAATCATATGCTGTAAATGAAAATTAACCAATTCAACCAAATCAATTCAATCTTCATAGTTGGTTTGATTAAGTATCTTTTTTTGTCAATTGGTTCAAATTACAAAATTAACCAATTGGGTTCGACTATCTAGATGTACGTGGACTATTATGGATATAGGTGGTGTTTGGCATTGTTAAAATTAATAACTGTCAGGCAACTTAAAAAGAAGATGAATTGGATTTTAAAATGATAATAACAATTTTTTTAAAAATTTATAAATTTTTTTAATTTCACAAGAAAATATGACAAGTAATAAAGTAATAAAAAAATTAAAGAGGTTAGGGAGAGAGAAAATGAACTAGACACTAAGATTTATAGTGGTTCGGCTTCTACCAACTCTACATCCACTATTCAAGACTCCTCTTGAGAATATTTACTAGGATTGAATGCTTCATATGTGAATTTAAAAATCTTTTTACAGCCTTAAGAAGATTTCACAAAATAATCTCCTATTTTTTTAAATCTCTTTTAAACTCTTTTTTAAAGAGTATCACTCATTCTCTTAAAGAATTAATAGTGACTCACACTCTATTATAATAAATGAGAAAATTAAATATTCACTAATTTACTCTATTTACAAATGATTGAAAATAAATGAACAAGAAAGAGTGAGAATCAACTGGAGGAGTAAATGAGTAATAAATACTTTCTTGAAGAATTTAAGCTTTTGATTCAAGTAATAGAATAGTATCCAGATATTTGAAGCTCTAAAAATTAACTCTTATATAACCATCTGAAGTAAATGACTGTTGGTAGGTTGATGGAGGCAATTAATGCTATGAAATTCAACCGTTGAAACCAGTGCGAGATTTAAAAACTATCGCAAGTGTTGACTCAAAACTATTTTGTGTCGACACAAAATATTTGGGGCTTGGTACTTTAAGTGGTTGTGTCGACTCTGATCTTTATTGGTGTTGACCCAATTTCTGTATTTACCTCACCGACACAGTAGTGTCAACTTATGAAACATTTGGTGTCGACCTTATGTATATTTTCAGATTTTCAGATGAGACTTAGGTGTCGACTTATATCTATTTTGGTGTCAACCCAATTTGTCAAGACAGCTACTGGAACTTTAGTGTCGATTCAAAATCGTTGTGGTGTCGAGTCATAAAGTTACAGTCAGACTCGGGACTTTTAGAGTTAACTCATCTTCATTTAGTGTCGACACATAAAATCTCATACAGTCTCGATTGTTTTGGTGTCGACTCATATTCGTTTTGTGTCAACCAAAAACTCATGTTTTTGAAAGGAACATTTGTATCAACTCAAAAATCTTTGGTGTCAACCATTTCTGACTTGGAATCAAGAAATGGCTTGTAGCTCTGGTGTCGACCCATTTTCCTTTAGTGTCGACTCATTTTATTTTTCAAATGGTGTTTTGGTGTCGACTCATGTGAATTTAGTGTCGACCCATAAAACCCAAAGTTTGGAACCCAAATGATCATTTGGTGTCAACTCAAAATACTTTGGTGTCGACTCGAAATGAATCCCGGTCCAGTACTAAAGGTGTCAACCCAAAATCATTTGGTGTCGATTCATGCTTAGTTCCTGAAACATCTCAAGTAAAGTAGTTAAGGTGTTGACCCTAAATTTTATTTATGTCGACACACTTGAGAATTTCAACTGTGCTTTGTCTTAAGGTGTCGACCCAATTATCAATTAGTGTCGATACAAAACGTTCTTCACAAGAACATTGCGTGTCAATCTATTTGATGCAAAGTGTCAGCTCAAATGGCATAAGGTGTCAACTCATTTGTCACATAGTGTCAACACTTACCTTTTTAAAAATAATTAAATATAATCTTTTTAAATCAATTTAATTAAGAAAATAATTTATAAAAATTATCAAAATCTAATTAAAAAGTTCTTGGTCTAACAATCTTCCCATTTTTTATAATTACAATATTTTTTCGAAAATGTTTAAAAAGATTTTGGACAAGAGTTCTCCCCTTATCTTTATGCCTTAAACACATTTTGCAATCAAAGAAAATGGCATGTAACAACAGTATTTTATTTATACTCAATAGAATTTCATTATCAAAAGACAACTGAACTCAAAAGCATTATGAATTCATTAAAACTTGGGCATCATATTAAACAAACTTAAGCATCCAACGGTTCTAATATAGCAATACATTACTTGGCATTCCAAACCGAATTACAAAAGATGGTATGAAATGGAGGATTCAAACAGATCAAGATAATTTCATACATACACCAGTTCAAAAGCCAATAACCATTCATCCACATAAAGAAAAAAATTAACATAAATATTTTCATCCACAAACACATCCATAACATAAAAAGACAGAAATGTATGTTTTAAGATTACATCTTCTCCTTTAATAAAACATAACAAGACAAAAACATCGCAACTTCTTATTTTTCTTCTCTTTCTTCTTCTTGTTTTCTCCTCTTCACATTCTCCCCTTTTGGATTCATCAAAAGGTCTGCATCAAGGTTCATCCATAAACTTCTTGAACGCTTTCTTCTCTTCTTGCATTTTCTTCATTTTATAAGCCTTTTCCTTTGAGGACGCTGCCTTTTCATCTTTTGTCTCTTGTTCTGCCATAGCTGCAAAGGTGGCTGCCAAAGCAAAATTGGCCTTACGTTGCAAACGAGCAGCTTTTTCTTTTTTCATTTTCTTGGGTTTGAACTACTTGTCCCAAGCATCCTGGATCCACTGGAGGTATTATTCCACTTTCTTGGAGTTTTGCTGGACAGTGATGACCACTCCATCATACTCCTTTCTTACTTGCTCAAGAATGGCTATGTTGGCTTTCACAATGGATTCAACACTGTGCTTCATCTTCTTACTCAGTGACTTGCCAGCATCACAAGCATTTTCCACATCCATTCTCAGAATGCGTGTCGTTTTCTCAAGGTTTGTGACACTCCAAAAAATAGAGGATACTTTACAAAAAATGTCGTAAAGGTTCGCACCAACCTTCTCACGAAGGGATGCCATGGAACAAGTCAACCCCTGAACAAGGGTGACTAACTCAGCAAGCTGCTGGGAGAAGGGACCAACTGGTGGAGCAGATGCAAAAGCAACAAAAGGGGGAAGAGTAGCGGGAACAGAGGAAGAGGAGGGACCAGGAATATTAGTTATGGTGTGGGGTGAAACAGGGAAAGATGCATCAAAAGAGATATGAGAATTGGCATAACCAGAGGAGAGGGGAAGAGGAGTTCTGTTTACAGAGGGGGTTTCATGACGAGTAGTCCATATATCATTAACCAAAGAAAATTGCATATGTTTTAAGGTGGACTTACCATACAGATCATGCTTTGAAAAAGGAATTCATTTTTCAATGGTTAAGTCAACACCAAAATCACGAAAAATTTTGGTTAGGAACATTCCATGGGAAAGGGAGGAGTTTTTCTTAGAATGTGATTGAAGCATATATGAAATAAACAAATAGCCAAGATCGAGTTTCTTTCTCTAAAAAATGCACCACATGATAAAAATGTGTATGAAGAAAACATCACCAAACTTTCTAGATTGAGGTAAAAAGATGTGATTTACGAAATAATGCAAAATTCTCATCTTAGGTTTGAGAGAGTTGACCTCAAGAGGCTTGGAAGAGTCAACCTTTTCAACAGCGAAAATCTGTTTCACTGCGTCGTGAAAGGAGAAACCTTCAATGGTTTTCTCTTAGGTTTATAGGAAACAAAAAGTTTACCCTCAGGAACACCAATAATTTCATTCAAAATTTTAGAGGTTTACTTGAAGTCCACACCATTCACCTAAGTGGTGATGGTGTTGTTAAGAGTATGAGAGATTTTAATGTGGATATAGAAAAGTTTAACAAGAGAAGAGTAGTGGTGGTCACGAATTTAAAGTAGATCCATCCAATCAAGGTCGGTGAACCACTTGGAGAAGTTCATGTCAACAAAATTGAAAATCTAGAAATCAATAGAGTGGCCAGGTATTACCTTGTGAGTGGCGAAGGATGCGAAGTACAGGTTCTTGTAGTTCGAGAACTGGAACTTCAGATAGGAGGCCATTCTCATGGCCGCCATCATCTTCGATTCCTTCTTCAATTTTTGCTTCTTTGCTGCCCTAGGGCTTGACGACCCTTCGTCGGTGGGGCATTTGCTGCCCTTGCCCATCGTCTTATGAGGTATTATCGGCGAGAAATGAGAGAGAATGAGGAGGAGCAAAGATGAGGAGTCGACACTAGGGTTTGATTGGAAATAGAGAGAAGGAGGGAGATGAAGAGACGTTATGAATATGAAACGATTTGAGCACCTGTAGACACCCCAATTTGACCCCGCTCAATCTTAGGTGAATCCGATGATGAAAACAGTTTGAATGGTGTCTTAGTTCAAACCCCGAGAAGTAATCCAAGCTCAGTATTTGAAACCGAAACCTTCAAACTAATGAACCATCGATAACTTACTGTCCAAGTAAGGAGACCGCCATGTTCATTGTGGCGACCGCCAATAGAATCTCTTGTAAACCCTAGTCAAAAGTGGCAACCGCTACCTCCAATATGGCAACCGCCAACTATCATTGTGGCGACCGCCAATAGAACCTTGTGGAACTTATTTTAAACATGACGACTTTCATATTGCACCTGGCGATCGCCAACTCAAAATGGCCTGACGTGTCACAAAACGTGGCAACATCTTATTGGTTGAAAAATTCTACAAATACCGTACCCTCTGGTACGTTTTGAAGACAGAAATTGAGTGGGAGGTTTTGAGAGAGAAGCTCTGCCGAGTCGCGGAGCAATTTCGAGTCCCGATGCCGAAGCCCTGCCAAGATACCGAGGTCTGAACCTCCGACGCCTACATTGAAGCCTTGCTTGGATCACCACCCGAGGATTGGGCCATTGAATCACATTCCCGACTTGAGGATTTCCCAACAATCTAGGTACCTCGTCTGGATCCCCGATCCTTTTAAACTCCATTTTCTCTTTCTTGGAGTGATCGGGTAAACTTTCCATTTCAATTTATGCATTTATTTTGTTTATGTAATTAACCTTATTTATTGTTTAAATTACTTCATTTAGTTTAATCTTTTTAATTAATTTCTTAGTTTACACATCCACTCTAAGCACATTGTTTTTTTTTTAATTCATTTATCAAAATAGTGCTAATATATTTTGACAATTACAACTTATTAGTGTTGTTAATTATTATAATAATGTATTTATATTTATGTGAATGTAGTAATTAATACTACATTTCACATTTTAGTTAAATAGTTGTATTTAATTTCTCTTATTTTTCTAGCATTTCTTATTTTATTTTATTTTATTTTTTTGTAATATTAATTTAATGCCGTCTTCTTTTAAATATTAGTATCCCTTCATTAGCTTTTATTCTCATTTTCTTTTCTTTTCTTCATAATAGTGTAATTTTCTTTTTTAGCATTTTATTTCATTTCATTTTCTTTTTTCCATGTAATGTAGTTTTTTTTTCTTTTTCTTGTAATATAGCTTTATTTTATATTTTTTAAATATTCCATTTACGTCCTTTCTTTTCCATTTATTTTTTTTCTCTTTATAATGCTTACTTTATTCTTCTTTTCTTTTCTTTTGTTAAACCCAAAAAATTACAAAAAATCTCTTAAATTAATCTTCATTTTTAAATGTTAATATAAATTTCCTCACATTATAGCAATTTTCTCTCTTTTATTTTATTTTATTTTTATTTTTTTTTTTGTTTCTTTTAAAGTACAAAGCGTAAATAGTTAAGTTTTTCTTTTCAATAATTTAATAATATTTTCTAACCTATTTATTTTAGCATAATTTTTCTGTTGGAAAGTTCTTTTTTTTTTAATCTTTAAATTCTCTTTTATTATAAATTCTTCTATTTTAAATTTCTTTGCTAAGTAAACTTTCTTTTAATAAAGAATTTTCTCTTTTATGCATTTTTCATTTTACATTTCTTGTTTCTTTTTCTTTATTCATCATGTTAATGTTAATGCATATTTTAGTTTCTTCACTTGAAAGCATGTTTAGAATAGTTTAGTTTATCTTTTGTAACAAATCATGTTTAGGTAATTTTAACATTTTTTAGCATATTTTTGTTCACTTATGCAAATCATAATAGTTAGTTTATTTTTGTGAATATTGCATGTGAGAGTATTCCATGTATCATTTAGTTAGAAATTGCATGCCGTAGGACTTAGAAATTCATCTCTTTATTTGTCATAATTTGATGTTTTATATACACATGTTCTGTATTTTTTATTTGATTTTGAATGTTCTCTCTTTACTTTCATTTTTTTTATTTGCATGCATCTGAAAAATCTTATCAAAGAACCAATGATGATTAGTAGAGGAAGACAATCTTATGATTGGGCGAATGGGATGCCTAACACCTTTCTCGATTCGTACCTTAACCCCCGAACTCTTTTCTCTGGTTAACGTTTTCAAGATCAGTAGCCATTTTTGTTTTTCTTAGTTTTTTTTTAAAAACTAAGTGGCGACTCCATTTTCAACAAAAAGGAGTTTTCAAAATTTGATTTTCAAGGTGTTAAAAGATTTTTTAAACATCTTTAAATTCTCTTATTTTTGAAACATTTTTAAAACCACCAAAATCCCAACGCCACAGTATTTTCTGTCGACTCCACTGGGGATTGGTTTATAAAATCAAATAAGAGGGCTTGATTTAAAAATATTATTGGTTCTTAATATGTATTTCTCATTTGTATTTTCGCATGCATATGTATTGTTCTCAAAACCCCCATGCCTGGTCGACCCGATACCCTGAATGTTCATCTGTTTTGGGAATTGTTAGAAAGACGGGCAACCCTTATTGATTATACGCTATCATAGGTGCAGTAGAAGAGTTCGAACGTACTATTTGACCATGTCCTGCACCACTCCATACATGGGAGGCATATACCCGACTCTATTCAGAATGTACCCTGTTCGATTAACCAAAATAGGCCTTTTGCATATAGTGAACTTAGAATCCCCCATTAGGTGCTGCTAACCCTAGTGGGATTATATGTTTTGTTTGCATATTGTTAGGATTTGTTTCGTTCGGGTCTAAGCTAGTTCTTTTTTCAGGTTCGGCCCGAGTTTCTCGTTATCCTTTGATTCGGTTATCTTTTTCGTCTTCGGGTTCTTACTCGGGCTTTGCTTTCACCATGTTTGGTTTTTCTGCCATAGTTTTCTTCTCGGGGTCATGCCTGTACTTCGTTTTGAAACTTCTAGGGTAATTTCTCTCTCTCTTTCAGGTTCTTCCCGGGTTGTTAGTTCCATGTCCCCGCCTTTGTTTAGGCTCGTTTCCTTCATATCCTTATTATACTCGCGTGAGCTGGTTTCTTACCGTTATGCTGCCCATTTTTTCTTAGAATTCTAGGTCAAACTAGTCCTCTCAGCCTAGTTTTATTTTCTTATCGGAGTACTGCCCATTTCTTCACCCGAGTTTAGTCAAACCTATTTAGTTGTTATGCTGCCAGTATGAGCCTGGCAGGAGCATTGTTATAGCCTCCGTGATTATCTGCTTATGATTTTCTGTTTCAAGTATCTGAGATGTTTTTTACCTGTCATCAGAGTTCTCATTCGAGAAGTGTTTGATACTGGTTATTCTATTTTTAAGATCTAGGTTCCTCTGTGGATTTACCATTGGGCCGAGAAGATTACAGTTAACGCGTGTCTGGAAAAGATCAGTGACAGGTAGACTCTGTAAGGTATCCGAACAGTTAGATAAAATGGCAAAGAACGAGGTGAATTTGGCAGACCTAATGAGGGCGATCACTGATATACAGAGAGTCGTAGAGTAGCAGACCTAGGCTCAAGTACAATGTCAAGCGCAGATCTTGGCGATTTAGGCCCACATACCCGTTGCGAATGGACAGTCGGAAGACACAAATGAGAATGAAGAAGACTTTCAAGATGACAATCAGGTCCCGATGGGCCACAAGTTGGTCTACCACCACCACGGGTCCCTCGTCAGGTGATAGTTGAGGAAGAAAACACCGCTCAGTTCAGAGAATCTGCATTGGTTGAGAAAATTGGCCGGATGGAGAAGGCCCTTAGAAAGGCCAAAGGGATCGAAGAATACATGCTAGATGTGGGAGGACTATGTTTGTTCCCAGATGCTAAACTGCCAGAAATGTTCAAAATGCCAGATATGGAGAATTTCAATGGAACCGGAGATTCCAGAATTCATCTCCGAATGTATGTTGGTTCCCTATCGCCAATAGAAATAGATGACCAGTTGAAGGCTCAGCTCTTTCATCGATCTCTTTCTGGGGCAGCCCAAAAATGGTTCCTCTCCCTCGATGTAGCAAAGACCAGAACTTGGGAAGACATAGCTACGGCTTTTGTCAGTCAGTATAGCTACAATGTCCAACTGTATGTCACCACCAGAGAGCTTGAAACGACTCAACAGGAGAGCCGAGAGTCCTTTGTTGATTTCCTGACCCGATGGACGGGAAAGGCCACCAAGATGACAAATCGGCCCTATGAGAAAGAGCAAGTGAGGATCGTGGTTAAGAATCTGCAGTCTCCACTGAAGCGTTAGCTTATCACTCAGTCGCTTTTTACATTCGAGCAATTGTTTGATGATGGGGTCCATATAGAAGATGCAATTCAATAAGGGGATATCGAAAAAGATGAACCTAACCAAAAACCAAGGAGAACATTCCCAGCAAATAACCAAAATCAAACTGCCACTACCAACCTCATGTCTCGCTCGAACGAGGTAAACTTGCTGAATCCGTCTTCTTTCGCCCAGCCATCCAACAATACCCAACAGTCAGACAATGGCCAACAGCAACAAAGGCCAAGGAGAGTCTTCACTCCCCTCAACATTTCTTTATTCACCGCCCTGAGTTAACTCATCAAAAAAGGGCTTATCCAGCCTCTGGACCCCATGCCTATACTTGATCCCCTACCGCCAATGTTTAATGCTTCTCAATACTGCACCTTCCATCAGGGTCACGGACACCTAACTAATAAGTGCTTGAGACTCCGACATGGGATCTAGAACCTCATCAACAACAAGGTGATCCCGTCACCATCTGCCACCCCAAAGCCGAATGTTACGACTAACTCACTGCCAAATCATGCCAGGCAGGCTGGGGTAAATTACATGTCTCTGGGGGAATCAGAGGACCCGAGTCAGTACATCTGTTCAGCGCATCTGCCGTGCCCATCTATTCCAATTACCAAGGACCAAACAGCCTGTTCTTTGATTATGGATGGAAATGGCTGGGATTTGGTGGAAGAAGGGAATGACGATGCCTGGGAAGGATATCATGTGGCAATTCAAGAAGAAGAAGAAGGACGTAATGAAGAAGACGATTGGCCTTTGGATTACCCGAACCGACCTTATAGATTTGGCCACGTGCTTGATGGCATTACTCTTCCCCAACTTTTTGAGGAAAAGATATACGTCGACGAGATGCAGTCCTATTGGCTGGTAAGGGTCGTGCTAAAATCAGACGGGGCCGAGTGGACCGACTTTTGGGTCGCTCAGAGGCAACAAGTGAACTTTATCGAAGAGGACATATGGGAAGAAATTGATAATACATGGGCCATCGAAGATGATGAGGAGAGAAGAGGAAGAATAGCAATCAGCGATTTAGGCGATTTGTGGGCATTCGAAAGGCCCCCGCTTGTGAACGAGGTACGACAGACCAGCGATCTAATAACGGGATTATGGATTCCCGAGGAAGAGATAGAATATCTGACCAAAAGTGGGCGGCATTTCAAGCCAGTCCAGTTGAAAAAGGGGCAACCAAGTGGAAAAGAGAAGGAAAAAGAACATAAAGAAGAGGATGATGAAGTGCTAAAGCAGTTAAAGAAGACGCAAGCTAACATCAGCATTTGGAAGCTACTGATGGCCTCGCATAAACACAGACAAGCTGTGCTAAAGGTTCTGAATAAAGCAGCGTTTCGATAGAGGCCACCCTGGAGCAACTAATTAGACTTATTCTTCCAGCAGTAGAACTTGTTGGAGCCGTGCAACGAAAAAAGTTCGATAAACGACGTCGTGACCGTAAAAATGACGTTATGCGATTTTCATGAAAAATAATAAAATAATATAATATTTTATGATTAAATATACCTTCAAGAAACTTGAAAAAATTTCTTTGATGCCGAACAATGATCCAAGATGACCCAACGATCTTTCTCACGTATATCCCGATGCACACGACGATCCCGGCGAGTAGATACCGATCCCGATCGAAGTCTTTTTTTTCTCTTTGATTTATTCTCACACTTCTCTCCAAAGAGCAAAAATGAATTGCCAAAAGGAGAGAGAGGGGGGCGGCGGCTAGGGTAGGATTA
>JAOTRH010207265.1:0-11024 GCA_034768845.1 Heliamphora exappendiculata | reverse complement strand
GCTAACTGACGAACTCGGCAACCCAGTTCTGTTGATAGAAGAGTAAGGCAACCCAATGCACCTTACCAGCGTCGCCAGGACTCTGGAGGATGTAACCCATGACGGCGGCGTTGTTGTTGCCGAAACCACCATAGAAATCGGAACGCCTGGTGGTGGTGTATTACCTGCAAGATTGGCTGGTGCTGTCACGCATGGTGGCGGAGCAAGGATTGAAGCAACCGTTGCTAGTGGTGGCGGTAACGACCTCGGCGGTGTTGGTGGCGCCGGAGGTAGGCCCATCCCAAGCAGCTTCACCGCTTAAACAGTTCTTCCAACTCTAGCTCAGTGAGATAGCTAGCTGCCATAATTTCAGTGAGATAGCTAACTTAAGCAAGTTGACGAAAATAATTTTTTCGTTTTTAGTAAGCAAATTTTATTATTTAGTTAAATTTTTATATTTTTTTAGACTCTTATCACTGAGACGAGTTGAAAAAATAAAATTTTTAATTAAAATATTAAAAAAAACAAAAATAAGTAAAAATGTCAAATAAATAAGTTTATAAGTAAAATAAACAAATAAACAAGGTATGCCAAATGGACCTATATACGTTACTTGTTATTTTAATTATCATAGAGCAAATATTTAATACTTTTAGAGTAAATTTAAGTGGTACTCCAACTTCATAATTATTGGTGTATTTAGTGGGATCTATCATTTTTTATTAGTATTTTATTCAACGCATAAAGATATGTTATCCAGTAATTTGAATGGAGTAATATTTCAAGAGTATTGAATAATTATTTACTATCATAATAGTTCTGGGGCAGCAATGTTTGGATAGATATAACGCCACCATTGTAATCTTAGTAGTTTTATCAAAACCAAATAATAAAACTTTTATAAATATATTAAAATCTAGATATTAAAAAATAAATAAATAAAATATAAATAAATAAATAACTTGAGTTGAGTCATTTATGTTAGAAAATGTAAACACAACGAATTTTGCTAAAATAAGTACTAATTATAGTTTTCTTAAAATATGATAAGATTATTATTTACATATAGTTTTCTTAAAATATGATAAGATTATTATTTACAAGAATATATAGGAATCGTATTAAAATTAGTATATATATGAGAAACTTTAGATTTTTAACATTATCCGAAGTAATTCATTAAAATTCTAGTTAAACGTCTATATTAAAAAGTATTATTATTTTTAAAAAAAATTCTAGATCATGAAAAAAATAGTAGGAAATTTTAATATACAAAGGCTCTGTTTGGTGAATTTACTTATAAATTTGTTTATTTGGCTTATTTGCTTATTTTTTGCTTATTTTTATTTTTTTTGAAATTTTTTTATATTCTGAACAAACAAAATTTTACTTTTTTGACTCGTCTCAATGAGAAGAGTCTAAAAAGTATAAAAATTTGACTAAATAATGAAAAAAATTCACTAAAGACGAAAACTTATTTATAAGTAAATAAGCAAGTTTAGCCATACGGGACCAAAGTATAAATACGTGGTATCCTACGCTTGTATTTGAATTTGATCTCCTTACTAGACACCAAGGTCATCTCACAAAAAGATTAGGAGGTTGGGATCGAAAACAAAAAAAATAGTTTTGTTACGCATAAGTCGATGTGAGACTATTTAAGTATTATTTTGAACAGAAATGTATGAATTATGCTTTAAATTTGCTTTATATATCTATATTTTGAAACATGAAAAATAGTGATAACATGATCTTTTATTCAAACGTCGTGATATTTCTAAATATGTTATCTGTACCTTTTGATAAGTATGTGATTGTGATATAAATATTTTAACAAATGTCATCAATATTATGAGAGACTGTTCCAAAGTGCAAAATTACAAGAGTTTTCAGCCCTTTTATATCCCATTAGGGGAGGTTGTCCAACTATGGGTCTTGTTTCTCCTTATGGATGAGGTTTCCCATTGAGCGAGGAGTTTTGCCTTACAAGTTTTGCGGGCTAAGTTCCGAACAGCACATACCACTTATGCTTGATGGAGAGTGGCCCTCATTTCCATCATGTTGCTATTCGTGCATTGAGAATTGAGACTACTTGGTCACTGTTGGATATGAGTTGTGAATGAGACGGGATTATTTTGACTTGTGATAGTTATGTCGAAAACTTTATTTTTAAGTATGAGACAGTGAATTCCACAATTTGTGACTGTTGAGCCTAAACAATATTTTAGCAAAGATTGTGAGATCCTGAAAAACTAATAAGGTTGTTTATAAAATTCTGTGACAAGTGAATATAATAACTTACTTTTCTCATAGAAAGTATGATGTTTTGAAATTTGGAAGTAGACTGATTATTTTTTATCTTGTTCATTATAGTACTAAATACACTCTTCTGTAACATTTGTGATTGCAGATTGCAGAAATGGCTAGAGTTGGTCCACCACAGTTGTTGGGTTCACAAACCCATGCTCGCAGTCAAGTGTCTTTTTGCTTAAATCTTTAGTAATCAGGACCTGAAGGATGAAGTTTTTGTTAAGTATATATTCCAGTTTGAATGTATGAAAAAATGTACCCATGATATGTACAGCTGCTTTTGATCCTATGAACAGATAATTACAGTTTGACAGATACAATTATTCTTTGACTATGTTTATATCACATTAAGCATCAGCCCTAGAGAAGGGGTGCGACACTAATAGTGAATTGATTATTAACACTTTATTCTTTTAAGTATATATTAGATATTCCACATTTTATGAAATTAATTATTTAATATATATATATATATATATATATAATTCATTCCCAACTTGTTACATTCAAATAAAAAAGTACAATTCTATAAAAGATATAATTCAATCACATGTTTAAATCGATCAACTCCTACTGTTAGAAGAACTGAATACAAGTCATTCAAATTAGCAATTTGAACACGAAATGAACACCTCTTGTTTGAAGAACTCCTTGTCTTGCTGCGCGCTGAAGAACTCACAGTCCAAGAACACACAAGAAGCCAACAGAGGAAATACACATACTGTAACCATGAACATAACAGCAAGAAGCTCAAGAAATCCTCCAAGCAGGGCACAATTCTTTCGATCGCCAACGTCACAATAGGGAAATCAAAGCTTCAAAGGCGGAGGAAGATCTAATAATCGAAATTGAGGCAGGTATAACTCCAATTTCATGCATCAACCAAAATCTCAACAATATTCAGGGACAATGGTGGATCAAAAATTAGTTTTCCAAATCTGTGATAAAGTGATTATATTGCACTTGATTGTTACCATCAAACCAAATTTGCTTATCAGGGAAGAAAACCACCTCCTAAATTTGTTGCCTTCAGTAACACTACACCTTCTTTCTCTCATGATTCCAATAGGATGTGGCTAACTGATACTGGTGCCACCAACCAATCATCTCATGTCCGATCTTTCTAATCTCACATTCCACAATGAGTATACAGGTTCAGATCTAGTTTCAGTTGGGAATGGACAAGGTCTTCCTATTACTCATACTGGTAATTCATCATTATCTACTTCAGATCACTCTTTTAAGCTTCACAATATTCTTCGACTTCCTCATATAACTTATAACTTGCTCTCAGTTTATCAGTTTTGTAAAGATAATCAGTGTCAATTCTTATTTGATTCTCATAAATTTGTCATTCAGGACAAGCGCGCCAGGAAGATTCTCTTTCAAGGCCTGAGTGAGAAATGACTCTATCCTATTGGTTTTGCTATATCAAAATGATTTTGATTAGCTTTAAACCCAAAACCAAAATCAAAATCAGTTCACGATAATGAAAACCCAACGCATATTAAGTTAAGTCCTCTTTATACATGTGAATGTTCTGAATCTGATATAGCAAAACCAGAAAATCTATTTGTTGCTTTTGGATAAAGTCTTGTTGTTCCTTTAATTCGAATAAAGTTCTCTTTGTGCATTGCAGAAAAGTCATGTTGTCAATTCTTAAACACTATAAAGTTAAGCCGAACAAAAATTCTCCTTCTATTTTATAGAGCATTATTATTTTTTATGTTATTTATTTTGGTCAAGGTCTATAATGAAGATATTGTAAATATTTGCTTCAACAAAAAAATTTAATTCTTAACAACTATTAAGTTAAGTAGAACAAAATTGTTCTTCTTTTATTTTTTACCCTCGACCTTCTTTCTTAACACCTTTACTATTTTTAATAGGCTCTCCTTCGGTTGGGAATTAAAGGATGGCAATTTTTATTCATATTATGTTAAAAACTGAATGTTGGCTAAGTTAGCTCGATTGTACAATAATAGTAAAAACTAATGTACAACTAAAGTTAATCCTAAATATTTAGGTGCCGTTTGGCAACGTTTATGATTTCTATTTTTAAAATTTTCGTAAATTGTAAACAAAAACATATTTGGCAATTATTTTGTTTTCAAAAAACTGTAAACAGTTTTTAAAATTTACAAAATTTTAAGAAACAGAAAAAGTGTGTTTTCACTTTTTTTGTAAACAAGTTTTGATTGGATTTATCCGTAACATTCAACTACCACTTTTCAAGTATTTATGTTATCAAATATATTTTTATTTTTGTTTTTTTATAAAAATAAATAAAAACATGTTTTTTTGTTTTTTGATAAAAAATTATAAACGTTACCAAACGGGCGCTTAGTTTTTCACTTCATTGTACGCATAAAGTTAATCTTCAATGTTGGTCTTCAGTATTTGTTCTTGCCCCTTTATCTCTTCCCAGCAACTCAGCAGAAATGATTTGAGCTTTTCCAACACTGTATAAATGTCCAAGTGATTTGTTCTTATATTTTTATTTCTGTTCTATTTTTTCCAATAAGATGTTTAAGAGCTGCTCATTATGTGCCATCATAACAAATTCTAAAATTATGTGTTATACTAAAGTATTTCAGGGTTTTGATAGGCTATTTGCAACAGGCTCTTAAGCAACCACTAAGTCCAAGATTATCTCTATAATCTTGGACGATAATACGAATTTTGGTCATGTAAGTTTTTTTTTTCTTTTCTGAAATACATCTCTTTTGTATGCTTTGTGTTGCCTTTTGCTTATCATATGTAATTTTTTGTTAAAAAAATAATTGAGGCAAACTGCAATATGAGCTTTCTTTACATTTTTAACTTAATTGTTTTTAGGTAATTTTTCCTTACTCCATTTGTTTTTTAATCTATATTTTCTTAATATAAGGTTTTTTACTCCTTTTGAGACAAACTGTAATACTCATGTACCTAGAGGAGTTTGTGAACAAATTGTGAATGCATCACTTAAACACTCTCATTTATGGAAGGATATACAAGTATTGACGTTGGATTTGATTATGCGCTTGAATCCTGCAGATATTGAAAATGCTATTTTTGCAAAAAATTTGATGGACGTAGTAATCCTCAAACTTTATTTTAATTTTTTTTTGTGAATGTTGATTTTGAAAGTACAAAATCTATTTATATCTATGTATCTTGATTGCTTTTATTTATCCAGTTTGGTAAAAATTCTCGAGAAAACATCCAGTAGAAGACTTGGATTTGGAGCTTCAACTTGAAGTCTACAACTGCAGAAAGCTTTTAGTCCAAAAATTGTTGCAGCAACAAAAATTAATCATACCATATTTTATAAGGTATAATTCTAATATAACTTTGGGAGTATATGCCGGGTTTTATTTTGCTCGTTTGACATAAAAAAAAATTAATCTGAGACCAATTTTGGCATTTGCTCGTCCAATTTTTTCAAGCTTATATCATGTTATTATCAATAGATCTTGGAAATTTGCCTTCAACACATACAAATACAAACTTTCTTTTGATCCCAAACTTAGGTATTTTGCAAAGAATCTTCACTAAGACACCATTCAAGAATTTAATTCAAACACCAAAAGGAATTCTTTAATCTCCATTCAAAAAATCACAAACCAAACAAAAAAAATAGACAAAATGTTCATCTCTCTCCTAAAAATATAAAATATGAAAAATACATATCACCACGAAATAATAAATTTGATTTTATTTATATAGATGTACATTGTCACTGTAAATGTTATGGAACAATAGCCAATTCAATAACTAATTTCTACCTTTATCCTGCAAGATGGATCAATTGCATATTAATACTAATATTATCATAAAATTTACCAGAAAATGAGGGTATTGTAGCTATTTGAATACAACAATTACAATTTTTGCATTATTTGCAAATTTTGAAAATCCACACACGAAAAAGTACACTTTTATCAAAGGTTGAACTAAACCTATTTTGCAGAAGAAAAAAAGAGAATAGGGTAATTTAGAAATAAACTTCAATTGAAAAAAAATAGAAAAAATCAAAAGCAATTATTTGAGCCAAAGCTATAAATGCATTTACATACGTAGAAACTCCATCTTTTTTTTAAAATTTAAAAATAAGAATATAATGACTAATTGATTGTAATTTAAAACTTATGAGTTATGACCCGAGCCTTCATATAAAAAAATGCAAACATGTAAAAGAGGGGTAAAAAGTGCAAGAGAGGGATTTAATCTTTCTCAATTGAGATGTACAATGAAAGAAAAAATTGACAACTAAAAATGAAATTTCTGATCAAATTATAATTCACACAGGTACTATCTTTGTAGCTAGAGATCATAGTGGTACGTACCGAGTTGGATTGCCACTTTTAACTCAGTTAGCTTGGTTACAATATCTATATAATAAGTTAGTTTGATTTGCGTGACATGTATCCCATAGCTTATTCAATGGTTATTTTACTTTCGCACTCAATGAATGATTATGATTTATTTATCAATTTTTCTTTTAAGGATATTTTCACTCTACAGACCAAGACACTCAGTGCAACGACTCAACACCATCATTGTTTGAAAAACGCATTTTGCCCCTACCGAAAGCGTACTTTGTGAATATTTCTGATACATTTTTTTATTAGATAAACATGTTTGATATACATTTAGATAATAAAAATGAATTAATATTATTTTATTTGTTATATTATTAAATAGATAAGCATGTTTCATATAATATTTTTGAAATATTTTTATTCGTGCCTAAGCAACTATTTTTTGTCCTTGCTTAATATATTTAGGCTTTGATTGATAGTATTTTTTATAATTTTTTTAGTTAAATTTTAACTTCATTTATTTGGTAAAAATGTTTTAAAACAAGAAATTATTAATAAAAATAGCATATTTTTAATTTTAAAATATTTTAAATACGGGTCATTTCTTAATCCACTAGCAGATGAGCCCACGCGTTGCGTGTGCAACAAAATGATAATTTATAATTTTTTTTAAAAACTAAACTCAGAAAGAACGTCATATATGAATTTTATTAAATTCTAATATTAAAAATAATACACAATTTTCTTTCTAACTGTAAAGCATGATGCAACAAAATGTGATTAGATATGTGTATTAAATGATTGGTTACCCAAATCCAACAAAATTCAAATTAATGAAATGAAAGAATAAAATTTGCATTGACATTCGACAAAATTAATAACATTTCAGTTTCAATCCATAAAATTACAGTAGAAAGCAAATCAAGTAAACTCATAAAGAGAAAAAAAATGTATCTAGAGAGAGAAAGGGAGAGAGACCTTTGAAAGTCTTATAGAGTATCTCGCAATCTTCTGATAGAAGGAGAACAACGTCTGATACTTTTATGTGTTTCATGGTGGTGCATTTCCAAATGAAAAAATAACACTTATTTTACAAACAGCGAAACTGTCATCTTACTAAAAAGTGAAACTATAAATAGTTGTTTTATTATAGTAGTAAGTATAATATAGGTAAAATAGATATGTCAAAAAAGTAACTTGTCATATCTTTGCACCACTGTTTGTATCTTTTGAATTTTTTCTTCAACCGTTGCTCGAAAAACTATAAAAATGAATTAAGCAATCAATTCAAGAACATTTTAAATTCTTAAAATAAATACATATGTAGAAGAGGTAAAAATTTATACTTATCACTTTAATGTATTCATTGTCTTGGATGCGCGTATTTTCACTATTAATCAATTACAGTAAAAATGTGAGCACATAAAAAGATAAATTTAAATATTTGTGAGAATAAAAAACGAACATAAATTTTAATATTATGATATACCAAAATGCTCTTTCTTCATTCCATTGATGTCGTCGAAAAGTAATGGCTTCTTGTAAATTATTGTTCAATTACAAAATGTCATAATTAATATTCATGATTATTTTTTGCAATCATTTACCGAGTGTTCACAACGATATTAACATACCTCTATCAATTCATATTCAATTTTAGTTATAATAGGATCTCTGTATAAATACAAAATTATTGTTAGTGCTATTGTATGATAATTTCTCTTAAGTGAAGCAATTGAAAAGTTATCATACCTAAACTCTTTTTGTGCATTAAGCTCTCGTAGGATTAACTGTCGTAACGTAATTTTATCACCTCCAATTGAGAACGGCCATCCAAGACTATAAATAGACAGTTGTTCTGCCAATATTAAATTTTAGAATATGTAATCAATAAAGTAAAACTGTATATGATGACAACTTGTGAGGAATGAATTGACGATAATGTTAAGAGAATTATCTTTTTTGTCTATTTTGTAAGATCATAATGTTTAATAGCTTGTTCTTCTTTGTAGTTGTCCCAAAG
Source organism: Heliamphora exappendiculata (assembly GCA_034768845.1). NCBI lineage: Eukaryota > Viridiplantae > Streptophyta > Magnoliopsida > Ericales > Sarraceniaceae > Heliamphora > Heliamphora exappendiculata. The sequence goes on along the minus strand of JAOTRH010207265.1, from coordinate 2,405 downwards.
CTTAAGTATTTGGATCATTTTTATTATTTATGCATATTAAAAAAGTACAATCACAATCACATCTGCTGATACTTAATGAATTTTTATCCTTTTAATAATTAATTAAATACTTAATTAATATAAAGTACTTTATTTTAAGTGATGTTAAACAACTAAAATGCATAATAAATAGTATTTATGTTGTATAGAGGATGGTAATAAATTGGCATTGTATATTTATTTGTTATTGATTTTCTTGCAAATATAGTCTCATATGAAAACATAGAATGAAGAATAAGAAAAATAACAAATTAGATGTTCATTAATTACAAATTACATATTACATAAAAATTTATATATAAACAAATTAATATATTTATTTATTACACACATTATGTATCCCTAGGCAAAAGAACAGCGTTGTAGACAACATTTATTGTGTATACACCATTTTGACCTATAATTGATCCCTCTAGAACCAAAACTTTGGTTGTGTGTTGAGATGTCCCCGTTGATAATGCAACATACAATTGTCCGTAGCTGAATACATGCTCAGGAAGATAAATTCCCACACGTGGTATAGTTTGACCTTGTGCCTTATTTATTGTTAATGCGAAGCTGGGCTGCATTGGAAATTGTGTACGGGTCATTTCGAATGAGAGTTTTATATTATCCGGAGTCTTCAATGGTTTGCAATGAAGAAATGCCCTTGTGCCCTTAAAATGTCCTATTAGTATCTCGGCATCTATGAAGTTACGTTCTCAACCACGACATAATAGTCTTATGCCATTGCATAATCCATTACTAGGATCAAGATTCCTCAAAAGCATAATTGGCGCTCCCACTTTCAACTTCAACACACGTGGTGGTAAACCTCCTGGAGCGATGGAGTTTAAGAATTCCTGTTGGTACAAATTATGAGGATCATTTTCAATTTTATCAAAAGAATAGTAAATTCTAGCCTACCCAGGAAATCTTTCTACCACTTTTTCATTGAGCATGTCGACATCATTATTTCGAGAAGTTAGTAAACCCCTAGTGACCATATATTCTCTAGCAACAACTTGATCAAGCAAATCAGGATAAGTTTCTTCGATTAATCGGTTAACAGACTCTTCGCCTTCCCATGGTATTGACATTGATGTTGGTACTTCAATCATATTATTTTCAATGGTCGGATGAACCCCGTCTCCAACACAGAAGAAAATTAGAGAATTCTTGGTCATTCACTTATCGCATATTTTGCTTTAGGCGAATTACTTGAACTTTACTCCATAGAGGTGAATTTACAATACATGCATTTATCGTTTCTGCCTTTGTACCTTTTGGGACAACAAGAAGGACTTGGCGAAAGTCACCACAAAAAACAATAGTCTTTCCACCGATTGGCAAATCATTCCTAGTAATATCTGTAAATGTTCGGTGTAGGGCTTCAAATGCATACCGATTTGTCATGGTTGCTTCATCCCAAATGATAATTGTTGCGCGTCTTATTAGTTCAGATAAGTCAGACTGTTTATTTATAGAACACACCGAGGATGCATCTGGATTCAACAAAATCTTAAACCTTGAATGTGCAGTCCTTCCCCCAGGCATTAGTGTGGCTGCTATTCCTAATGTTGCTGTTGCAATGGCAATTTGACCTTGGCTTCTTAGTGATGCCAACAGTGCCCGATATAAGTACATTTTTCCTGTTTTCCCAAGACCATCTACAAAAAATATCTTACTCTCGTTACATTGTATGGCTCCCATAATTGACTGGAATGCAAAGCTTTGGTCACTATTTAAAGTAGCAATAGAGTTCAAATCCTCTTAAGGAATTATAATAGAAAGCTCATCTTGAATGATCTTTGGAATTCCTGAACTGTCATGCAACTCTTCTGAAATTTGCGATGGATCATAGTCAGATATGTTTTTGTTGTGCTATTGCAACATGCAATTCAAATCTCAAAGGAGTCTATATGAGATGCAAACATTAGTTGTACTACTTCCAGATGGATAATCTTCAGCCATGGAAGAAAACATATCATCCCATAATCTTCGTACTCCGACTGATTGACAATACACTAATATAGTCACAAATAGTCGTCATAATGCAGTAGGCATATGGGTGGATGCTGCTTCTAGGAGACATTGTCAAATGCTATCAGCGTGTTCCAATAAACCATGCTCTTCTGCCGCCATCTTAAAAGATGGATACGTTATTCCATTAACTGTTAGAAATTGTTCAAATGATTTGGGTCATCTGACGTGGTTAAGTAGAATTCGCAAGTAAAATCTGTCCCCTTCAAATGGAGAAACTGTGTAGACCTTACCAATTGCTCGTTGATTACTTTCCCTTCTTTGCCATATTTTTTCACCCTTGCACCATTTGTAATGTTCAGGAATTTCTCGATATAGATAACCATTTGCCGCAATATCATCTA
>JAOTRH010207264.1:0-41966 GCA_034768845.1 Heliamphora exappendiculata | reverse complement strand
TTTGATCTCCATGGTTCATGGATTGGATCTTTTATACATATGTTGTATAGTTTTGAAACTCATGTTTTTACATGTTAAGTTTTGATCTCCATGTTGATGGATAGATCTTGATCTCCATGTTGCTAGATCGATCTATATATGCATGTATAATGTATATTTGAGAAATATTTTTGCAGTCGAGAAATGATACGATTTTTAGAAGATTATCTAGACGTACCGGGATGACGTGTATTTGGCACGAGTTGCCATTGGTGTAAGTTCAGAAACGTGCGCAGTGTAGGTGCTCTGTACCTTCGGGTTAGCCCCTGTAAATTGAGTGGTTTGGTGCTCTGTACCCTCAGGTTTTGGGCCCGTCAATTGAGCTTTATGTTGTGGTGCTTCGTATAGAACTTATTTTTATCTAACCGGTCCCATGATGTATGGGGATTAGATAATGGACATGGGTCTATCGTTTTTACCTCTGTCGTGTGATGGAGTCGGCAAAAAGGATTATATTCTTCTTCCTTTTCCACGATGGTACATTCCGTGAGAGAACAATGTTTTTAATTATTATTTTTCCTTAACTTTGATGGTTTATTTGCATTATATGCAGAACATGGTTTTACGGATTGAAAATAGGAGTTTTATGAAATAAAATCGTTTTAAGACTTGTGGTGGTTTGATGGAAAATCGTTTTAGATTTTGTGGTTGAGTTTGCCCCCACCATATGATTGCATATCCTACTTTATAATTTTATAATATTTTTTCTATTGGGCTTCGGCTCATGGGTGGAAATTTTCTGTAAAATTGTTTTTATGTGATGCTGTTGATGAGGAGTAGCTTTGGTGGTGTCTGCGGTGGCGGAAGACTTTTATAGTTTTCCTTTTTAGTATGCTTGTTCCTGAAGGCAGGTTTTGTTCGCCGTAAGGCGATATACTGTATGCATGTTGAAACTGTATGTTCTTTATATATGAGAGATACACTTTGTTGGGTATTCCATTAGTTTCAACAGGCAGATTTCAATGTATGAAAACCTATATTTTCATATAAAACGAATGTTTGGTGGATTTTCACGTGACCTCGAGTTTTGGGACGTGACAACTTGGTATCAGAGCTCTAGATTCGAATACCTAAGAGCCATGAGAAAATGGGTTATCACCTGGTGAGGCTGATTGTGTATGCTTGCTTGAATGTGTTTAAACGTTGCTTTATAACATATTAATAGCTTTCTGAGCATGAGAGTTGTGTATATGTGGGTATAGAGGTTGAATCTCATAATTAATGAGTCTTGCCTCAGGGCGTTTGGAATAACAAGTTTGGAAGCCAAGTTAAAAACTCATTTGGCCGACGTATTTTCCAACAGGAAATCTGAATAGGTTATCCAATTGACGAGTCTATCTTGTTAGTTCTCCTCGGTAGGTGAGACATGCTTACATGATCTTAAGTGGCTATATGATAGCATCATTATGCATTTATGATACGTAGTAGCATGTTGTTGGACAGCTTATCATGTTATATTGTTTCCTATAGAACTATGTCCACGCGGGGAGTGCGGGGACGGGGTCGAGGCTGAGGCCGTGGTCGAGGATGTGCTTATGCTCAGGTTCCAAAAGAAGGAAACGTTTCTGCCCCACAGAAACAAGTGGGTGGTGCTGACATGGGCGGCACTGACGTTGTTCAGGAGATGCTAGCTACTATGCGAGTGATGGCTGAAGCTACCAGGGCTAGTGTAAGGGTTCCTGAGCCAAGGGCTTCTGTGGGCATGAGGGAGTTTCGGCGGTTGGATCCTCCGACCTTTTCTAGGGAGCCGGATCCCAAGGTGGCTACTGAGTGGTTGGAAGTGACCACGACGATCTTCGATACTCTGGATATCGAGGAGGACGCGTTGCGTGTGAAGTTGGCGGCGTTCCAACTACAGGAAGATGCTAGAGAGTGGTGGAAGTTCGCTAAGACCACCATGGATGACACGTGGGCTGCTTTCACGAGAGTCTTCTTAGAGAAGTATTTCCCAATATCTTCGAGGGATACTTACCGAGAGGAGTTCCTCTCCCTTGTTCAGGGGCACTTGTCTGTGGTCCAGTATGAGGCCAAGTTCGCAAATCTGTCGCGGTTCGCACCTGAGATGGTATTTATAGAGGAGTCGTTCACTCGGAGGTTTGAGAGGGGACTTCGACCTGCTATCAAGGATAGAGTTGCAGCTCTTGATGTGGAGGTGTATATCAAGTTGGTGGAAGCGTCTATTCGGGTAGAGAACTCGTTGGCAGACAGCTGTAGGGTTAGAGAGGGTAAAGCCAGCAGAACAGTGGGGATACACAGCTTTAGGGGCATAGGAACAAGCGCCGAAGGTCGTCTGGACCTAGTTCTCATTTTGACGGGTCGTCTCAGCCGCAGTCGTCCACACCTACACCTTCAGTGGCTTCGACAGGAAGGCCAGAGCAGAGAGGATTGATCTGTTATCGCTGTGGATAGCCGGGGCATCGTTCAGTTGAGTGCCCATAAAAGGGCCAGATTCAGAGTTCAGCACCCGTCCAGTCGCAGGCGAGAGACCCACCTATCTGTTTTGGGTGTGGTCAGTTCGGGCATATCCGCAAACACTGTCACAGAGAGGGAAATGCCCAGGGTACGATAGGAGCGTCAGCTGCTCCATATGTACAGAGACGGCATGCTCTGCAATAGTCTGGGGCTCAGAAATCGAGGTTTGCGAAAGGAGGCACTTCAGCGTAGTCGGTGAGGTAGCCGTCGACCTAGAGTTATGAAGGGCAGACCAGACTGTCGCAGGCCAGGGCTTATGTTCTTGCTGATCTCGGTGGTTCTAAGGCACCAGTCGGGCCTGATGCTGCAGCTACTCCAGCCATGATCAGAGGTACTCTTCTAGTCTTTAGATCATGGGCTAATGTTCTCATTGACATGGGAGCATCACATTCTTTTATTTCCTATACTTTTGCATCTGCATTGGGGTTACAGATAGACCCGCTGGGTAGTGCATTGAGTGTAGAGACCCCTGTCAGTGGAAATGTGGTGTTGAGTAGAGTTTGTAGGTTTTTTGAGTTAGGAGTCGCCGGTCGTTATTTAGTATTTGATTTTATCATTCTAGACATGACCACGTTTGATGTCATCCTAGGGATGGACTGGCAGACTACCTACCGTGCCTTTATAGATTGTAAGCAACGGAGAGTGTCGATCTGTACGCCAGAGGGTGACTGCTTCTACTTTGTGGGTGATCGGGATGAGGGCCTGATGTCTATGCCAGGTGTCACTCGGGTTGGAGGAGATTTGTGTTCTCTCTTTTCTATGCTCAGGTTGGATGAACCAGCATCACTATGTGAACATTTTTAGACTTACACCAAGGAGCAATAGAAGCCCAACTAAAATCACACTCTGTCATAGTACATCTATGGATCATATTTAAAACCCCACCGTAGCTCAACTACGAAAATCCACTAAAATATTTATACAACATATGTATAAAAAGATATCCAATCCATCAAAATGGAGATCTAAAACTATTTCAAACAAAACGTTTAAAAGGTGATACTCAACCCCACGGGTTAGCTCTAAACATCTAAAAAGACGTTTTTCACCATTTTCACAAAATACCTCGTTTTCAAACCTCTTTTGAAAACCACGGATATCGCATACCCAAAACATGCATTCTATTGAGAAAAGGCATAAAACCCCCACTTTTACCCGAAATCCACGGTTACACATGAAAATCACATTTGATGTATTTTCTACCAGGTGAAAATATGTATAATTACACAAAACACCCTTATACAGTAGTAGAATCTAGAATTCTACCTCGGAGATTCAAGAACTCGACATCTTAAAATTGAACGGCGTCAGAACGAGAATGAGATAGCAAGGATCCACAAAGGAATCAACAACAAACCAAGCCTTGAGCCCTTAAATCTAGAGAGAATGAGGAGAAAAGGATTTCTTAGCCTTGAAGAAATGTTTTTGTATCAAAAATTCTGCCACTGGTCTATTTATAGAAAACCAAATTTGACACTGTTCAGTCGACTGAACTAGGGAGTTTAGTCGACCGAACTCCAGATCCACGGTTCAGTCGACCGGACTGGACCCTCTAGTCGACCGAACCCCACACCATAGGCGTACTGGAATGTGTTGTGATTTTTCATCCCAAAAACCAACCCAAACCACCTAACCAAGGTCCAGAAAAGCATAAAACACATATACACATGCTTTTCTACAACTTTAAAGCATAAACCATGCATCGATGCTACTCATATACTGGAATAAAAATGTCATATATATAAGCAACTCAAAATACAAAGGGTCAGGGTCTCATAAAAACAACCGTCGAAGTATCATAACAAATACGAACTTTATAGCTCAATGTTAGATGGAGACCATTAACTCCCACTCAACTCCTTCACATCCTAGTCTAACTATTAAACACTCAGTCTAGAAGGAACACCATTTGTCGATGCAGAGAACACCACCATATTTTACCATACCCAATGTTGTCAACCCCCATTACAAAAATTTAACCATTCATTATACTAAGTTCTTAGATTCAAGTCCCACTCTGTAAGACCCTGACCCATTTCTTTTTTTGGGAAAAGGTCTAAGTGTTCACGGGAGTAAGGATTAAAGTTAGGTTTGCTTCCTTGGTTCAGTTTTTCTCCCAACGTTGATTGGTTGAGCGGTGGGTGTGCGCTAGAGCGGGCTGGTGGCAGAGAGTGGGTCTGGATGGTGACCGCTCGAGTGGTGGTTGTCCGCTCAAGCGATGGTATGGCAAAGGAGTATGTCGGCAGGGGTCCACTCGAGCGGTGGTTGGCCGCTCAAGCAGTGGAGGCCTAGTGCGAGATTCTATAGAAATATGGTTTTGACGCATGTTCAGGTTCAGAGATTTTGCGGGGTTGGTCCCAGGGGATGCGAAAAGTTGCGGTGTAAATTTCAAAAATTCAAAAACGAGGTAAGATTCTAGGTTCTACTGCCATATAAGGATATTATATGTAATTATAAGCTATTTCACCATTTAAAAACGCATGAAAAAAGTGTTAATGTTTCGTTAAATCGGGTTTTGGTTTAAAAAGGCATTTTTCGTTGATTTCGGTTGGAAGGAAACGGGTTTTGAATGTTTCTTTCGGTGGATCTTGATGGGTTGAGTTTGTACATGTCCGTGGGTGTTAAAAATATGTGAATCAGTAGTTTTTAAAGTGTTTTGAAGCGTCATAGTGGGTGTTGGAGAGTTTGGGGAATTAGAACACTCAAGAACAGAAAATCTGGGTTTTTCTCGGGTGGTAGCTCGCTCGAGCAGACTGGCTGCGTCGGGCCATTTTGTTTTGATCATATCTCCCTCATCTAGACTCAAAATGGGGTCGTTCTTGTACTCAAATTGAATCTCCGGAAGTCTCCTTTCCAATAACACCTCTCTCACATTAAAATTCATTTTTTAAAAAAAGTTATGATCATAATGGTGAGGGTATGTCAAAATTTCTTAACCGTTTTGCACCCATTTTTGGCCGAATGTTTTGGAAAAGATTATTTTTCATCCTTTTGGGGACTTTTTATCAAATTTCTTGTTCTTTGGGAGTTTTCTTATGGATGTTCATAGTTTTCAAAAGGTGGTTTTGAAAACGAGGTGTTTTTATGAAAAATATATTTGTGGAGGTTTGGAGCTAACCCTTGGGGTTGAGTCTCAGTTTTATTGAAAATCTGTTGTTACATGCTTGTAGATCTCTATGTTGATGGATTGGATCTCTTTTTATTTACATGCAATGTAAACTATTTTTGGGTTGACATGGTTTTGAAATGTTATCTATAGATGTACCGTGACAGTGGGTATGATGAGTTGGGCTTACATTACCGCTTGGTGAAAGTCCAAAAATGTGCGCAGAGTGGGTTTGCTACGGTCCCTCGGGTTAATCTTCGTAAACGTGGTATTGGTTAGGCTACGTCGATCGATTGTAGAAAATCGTAAAGAAGCTTATTGCCCCGTGAGTGGCGTTGTTGTCGTAGCTCCGTATAGAACTTGTCATTACCTAGCGAGTCTTGAATGGCTGGGGTCTAGGGTAATGGACATGAGTCTATAGTTGTTGCCTCTATCCGTGTGGGTGTGACAGTGTCAGTACATAGGATTTCATTTTATCTTATCTCCTTGATTGAGTATCCAAGTGGAGCATACTGTTTTACTATTTTCTTTAACTATGGCTTGATATCTGTTAGGATGATATGCATAGTTTCAAGGATGAAAAGCTTATTGTTTATGTTGGAAAACCTTTTGGGTGCTATGGTCGAGTTAGGTCCCACTATATGATTGCATAACCTGCTTTACAGCTTTGATATAGTATGTTCTATTAGGCTTCGGCTCATGGTGTGGGATTTTGCTGTAAAAATATTTTCAGGTGAACATGATGAGTTGACCTAGTTGCAGAGGTGATGGAAGACTTGCTATAATTTTTCTTATTTTTGTACATGTACTTTTACATGTAACGCCTGTGATGACTGGTTTTGTACGCCTTTTGGCGATATACTTATTCATGTATGAGAATGCATGTTTATTGTTTATAAGAGCTTATCCTTAGAGAATCTTTTATCCAAATGTTATATTTGATTTTCCTACTATAAAACCTATTTTTCTTAAATAGGTGTTTTGGTGGACTTTTGCGTGACCCTGGTGTTTGGGGCGTGACACACTCATACACATAGAATACAAGTTCATCACCAGGTGTACGCGAAGAAACAACACTCAACATTGACATTATACTCAGACTAAACCCCCACAATGTAGTGTTGAGCAAACCTAACCCATACTTGACAAACAAAAATCACTTTACAGTATCGTGCTTACCATTCAAACAAAACCTTAAAAGAGAAAGTAAGGCACTTAATCAAAGGGCCGACTTTGAGGCTTTCCATCCGTAGGTTAACAATTAAGCTCACAACTGCATAAACATCACCAGCACTCCTACTGTCTGAGCATAAGAACGATTACATAAACTTTAGGTTAACTGATCTTTCACTTGCCAACCATAGGCTATTCAATTCCTCTAAGTACGCTGTTCCTCCCTACCATATCATTAATCTTCTCTTGGGTTAAAGATAACATCACTAACCCCATACCCCCTTTCAAAATAAAAACACACTTTACACCTTCGATAGACATCTGCATGATGTACTATCCCAAGTGACATGACTAACCATGTCAATGACACCCATTAAGGGTCCCTCACCTTCAGTACACCTATCCGTAGTAATTATCTTATCACACGAAGAGATGTAACATTACCTACAGCTTGACTTCACCCCAATACATGTCTATGCTCCGGCTAAAAACGTCTTTGCAATACCAGCCTCTAACCACAAGAACACCAATCAAATCTTTCTTCTAATGAAATTTCCAAGGGACCTATAGTTGTCATCCACCTAGAATCATAATCAAAATTAATACTCATCTCAAGATATCCATAAGTTCGCTTTTAATTGCATAGAATATTTTCCTGATTTAAACGATAACTTACTTCCCGTGAAACTCTTAGAGGATCCGTATTCGTTACATATCAGAATCAGATTCAGAACTAAGATGCTCCCCTACATATTTACAACATCCTTGGTGATCCATTGAATACGTCTCTAACTTACAAGGGTTGGGTAGCCTCAATTTCACTTACGTCCAAGTATTCAAAATGCTTAAAGATTTACAGTTATCACACCTTTACCCCCATTCCAATCTTGAATGTATGACTCCATAACAAAGTTCATCAAAATTTTGAATAGATATGTATTATCATCTTTTTATGATCCCATGAAAATGAAACTCAATCTAACTTTTTCTTTCCACAAGATGCTCATATTACTTTTTTTAAAACTTACTCTCTAAAATTACACAAACTTATTGGTCCTAACCAAGCACACCACATTGTCAATCAAACACATACCAAGGAGAACCGTTAGGAATGACGTACCAATCTGGGTAACTAATCTAGATTTCTCATAGAAAGAACGTCGGCCAAATGCTTTTCTATTTCAAATTCCAGAATAGTTAATTGGACGCCCAAAGGCAAGTCATATCACTCCCAAAATTCAACCTCTATGCACACATAAACACAGCACATGCAAGACAATTCAGTCGCAAACCCATGCAAGCACACAGTTCTTGCCATATAGTGGTGCCTATAATCACCAAACACACCAAACAAATCGTACATAGAGATCATTGTCACCCACTGCTCATAGGTATTCGAACCTAGAGCTCTGATACCATTCTGTCACGCCTTCACCTCCAAGGCGCATGATACCCACTTGATAACTCCTATTCCTTTAATCAAAATTTCTTTAATAAAATTCTTTTGAACTTAATTTCTTAAAAATTTTGGCAAAATTTTCTCTATTTTTCGGACTATCCCAAATTTACCTGTCAAACTCAAACACAAATCACAAGACATATACTCCAGCATCGCTTAGATTCCAACTCACAACCGCAAAATAAATACCATTCTCCAGCTTATTAATAAACTATTATCCATATTGCTTAAAAAGATTACATTCATCCAAAGAAAAATTCTCAAATTACATATAGCTTCACAATGTGAATCATCAGGGCAAATACATCTAACTAAGTATATTTGCATGAGTAATATCTTAAAAGTCTTTACACTCTACAAAAAAGTACTTGCCTCCATCATAAAAAAAATATAAAGATCCTGTTCTTCACTCTTCAAACTTCAGAATGCCTCTGCGCCTGCTCCTTTTATTAGAACCTGAAAAACATTGGGTATATACACCCTGAGCCGAAACTCGTAGGATAAAAACTAAAGATAGTGCAATGCATAATTTGTGAGATATTAATGGCATGCTATAATGCAATCATAATTAAATCATGTTTATAACCTATTCTTTATTCGTCATATCTTCATCCTTTGTTTACTTAATCTTTACCCTTTCTTATTTAATTCATTCACCACATTTTTATTATGTCCACATTTGATTGAAGTTCCACGCTCACCCACAATAAATATTGAGTTATTTTCTTATTTCTTTTATTCTATTTCTTTCATCTTACATTCTTTAAAATTTTCTTTGTTTTTGTTTTTATTTCCATTCTTTAGGTTCATTACTCAACATTTAGACTTACATCTTTTATAAAACTCTTCATTTCTCTTTGTATTTTCTCATTTTTATTAGGCTTTTTACTCTTTTCGTTTCCATTCTCTTCCTTTCTTGATATAAATCACAATTTCTCTTTATCTTTCTTTAGTTCTCACTTTTCTTCTTATTCTCTTTAATCAATAACAAAATACTAACTCACCTCTTATCTATTATATAATCATTAACTTTTTTTCTCATTCTTTAATTCTTTTAATTCACATTTCACTTTCTTTCCATTAATCAAAACACTGAACCGACATCGGGTGCAGCTTATAAAACCCCCCTATTCCCCCAATAGGTTACGCGAAACCATTGGGTAATATATAGCTCTATAACTACCAAAACAACTGCCTTTTTCAGTTTTTCTAAGGAACACTGGCGAGTAAGAAACCAACGCACACCTTTTCGGGGACTAACCCGATAGGTAGGGCACCCTACTTACGCAAGTTTTCGATCTTTCACCACGGAGCTAGTCAAGCCCAACTTAATCACATCCACATCAATTATCCTCGGTTCAATATTTGATTAATCATATCAGTATTCATCAATCAACCGGGAGTTCATCTCCCCAATTCAATTTCAAAGCCAGAAATTTTCTTTTCACATTTAATTTTCCCATTTCACATGCTTCAATCATAAAGCAATCACATTTCAACTATTAATTCAATATTATCAGTTCATCTTTCACCTCTTTCATACAATCTTTACAAACCCACAGTTCATTATATCATAAACTCTACACGTTTTCATAGTGTCTCCAAAAAAAACATTTTCATAGTGTCACAGAAAAAAACATTTTCACATGATACAATGTCACACACACTCTTTATTCTTCATGTTGTTTCATTTCAACAATTTGTCACTTATTCCCATTTTGTCACATTGTTCAATCTTAGCATCACATTCACCTTTCAAATCTTTAAAATTCGCAACAAAGGCTTAAGCTTAAACTCCCCAAATCCATGCAATTTTCTGATAAAATAATTCAGTTGGTTAATCATTAAAAATGTTTAAACCCAACCATTGACTTAACTTTCCATAAAAATAAATAAAAACTCAAGCTTTGTTCCGATTAAAATTATGGGTTTTCGGTAGAAATTCACATACCTTCAACTTAAATTTCAAAATTTTAAACTCAAGTTATGAATCACCTTTAACCTCAATTCCTTGACTCTAACTTCAAGCTTTGATTTCCTGTTCTTCTAATTCATCACCCTTTAAGAGAAACAATAATCTACACTTGAAAAAGAATGCAAATTCAATGCTTTAAATCAAAGCTTATGAAATTTAAATCCAAAAAAATCTTATAAGTTGGTCTCTTTATTTCAACTTCCCGCTTTGTCAAGTTCGTTTACACATTCAATTTAAGAACCTCCCTTAGTTCATTTTCTACAAATCATAGTTCTTTGTTCATGATTCCATTTTCAATCTAACTCAATTCATAATCATACATTATCACAGTAAGTGAGATGGTGTAATTAGTTTATTCTTCTCAAGGCCAAAGGTTAATTTAAAGGTTCAAATTCATATAATCAACCGTTGAGTTAATTAAGCGCTCATTGTCACACAATCCACATATTTAATGAATTCTCATAAGAGTCACATAATTTAGCCACAAACTTGAATTTATTAATTTATTATTTTATTTTATTTTATTTATTTATTTATTTATTTACTTATTTTTATCATGAATTGCCAAACTTTAGGATTTTGCTCAAAATTCACCCATATAAATTCATATTTTGTAAAGTTCCAAGGTACCAATAACTCACTAATTACTACAATTGCATAATGTTATCAAATTCTCAAATCATTGCATTCTTCCTAAAACGTAAAATTTATGGCCAAAACTTTAGTTTAAATTCTCCCACTTTATGTACTCAACTCAAGAATTAACCCCAATTAGTTAGTTTCCATATTTAAACCACTTCGAGGTTATGCCAATTTTATCTCCCAACATTTCACCACCACTTAGGCTTTAAATATAACTACATTGATTTATAAACCCAAATTTGCTCAACCATACGTTAAATAGATTTCAAAATAATGTTCAAAGTTGCTCAATTGATTCTCCAATCATAACTCAATAAGTTTTAAATTAAAGCTCCTAATATCACCCTTTAGATCCATTCTCAATGAAATTAAAACATTCTTAACTCTCGCCAATTACTCATGAATGTACCTTGCAACTCTCAATCTAATGAGTTACTTAGTTCTAACATTCCATTGTTAACCCTCTATTTCATTCTCTCGTCCACTACTCATAAGTTCATGTATCACCATTCCCAAATTAATCAATCCAACTATCAATTTGATTCGCACTATACAAATCTCCTAGCTAAAGGACTCCAGCAGCTGTTCAATGTCCCATGTATTCAAGATAATCATTTCTAGAATTTAGGTATAATCTTCGACTCACAAACACAATTTCAGTTCAAGAAAGGTATGTACAAAAATATCAAAACAAACCACCAACAATCCACTAACATTGGTCAGAATCCTACCTTATTGAGCCTCAAACATTCAGTTTTCGCTAAAATCCCCAAAAATCGCCAAGCCCTAATTTTTTGCCTCCATCAAATCCGACTCCTTGGGCTTTGAATTATTTCTTGTGTAGCCTCCCATTTGGATGTCTAGCCTCTTCAACTTAAGAGATTTAATCTAATCTCAAAGTCTCGAGCTTCGTTCATGGTAGACTATAGAAGCAGAGAATTTGAAGACGAAGATGCCGACGACGTTGGCTGGTGGCAATGGCGGTGGAGATCGCTGATGTGTCGCGGGGTGGCTACGGTGTGGGAGGGATGGGTGTCAGCAGCCACTGTTTCCCACTCTTCTAGTACTCAGTTTTCTCCTATGGGCACCGAATAGAGAAAGGAAGAAGACGATGGGGAGAGAGAGAGAGAGAGAGAGAGAGAGAGAGAGAGATGGGGTATTCGCGAGGGTTCGGGTCCTCCTGAGGCTTTGAGTTTATTTGTATATATGTATTTTATCTCACTCCTTTCTTCACCTTTCTAGAAAAATCCCAGCAATAACAAAAATAAAAAATAAAAAAATGAAAGAAAAGGGTGCTGCGGCATGGGCAAGGGTTGTTTGGCCTCGTTTGGCTTTATATTCTTTCTCTCTTTTTTTATAATTCTAGATAGTTCCACCATTCGTAGATTTGATTATTGTGTTTAATATATTTTCTTTTATGTGTAAATCTACCCCATTTATCATCAAAATTTAATTTATTTAAACTTAATTCCCACTACATTATTAAAATTCTTCTAACATCTTAGAATTATTCTCAAATTACTATTCTAAGGTATGGAGACACACTAACTGCAAACTAAATCATATTGATCCTTAATGACCATTTTCATTACTTTAATTACGTTACTAGAATTAATGACTAATAATAGTAATAATAAAAGAACCGTACCAGGTCACCACACCGTCAATGTGAATTAGTTGGGGCTGAGGTCCCTCGATGAAAGCCCAAGAAGGTACATGGATTGCATGTGATGCTTTGAGGCATGAATAGAATCATTTTCAAACTATTTTTATGACTCATCTGAGCCGTGATATAAAACTAATTTCAAACCATTTTTGTTGCTCCTTTGAGTCTAAAAGGGGTTCTTATCCTAGCATCTTTTGAATGTGATATATCTATTGTTGTGACTTGAGAAAGTCGGTGTACATGTATCTGTATTGCATGTGGGGCTCGTAGGAGTCGTGGCTCGTAGGAGTCTATCTTGCTAGTGAAGCATTGTACTATATCTATATATCAAGTTATTTTCTAGGCTCTAATAAGTCATGATACAAAACCGTTTTCAAAACCATTTTCTTTGAGACCCTTGGGAGTTCTCGTATAAAATCATTTTTCAACTGCTTTCTTCTGGGGCTCATATGAGTTTAGGTATAAAACCGTTTTTATGGTTCGTGTGAGTCAAAAAATGTGCCTCGTTTTCTGAGCAAGTTTTGTTTATATTGCATGCTTGTCTAGTTTCTGCTAAGCTTTAGCTCATGATGTGGGATTTAAAATATTTTTTAGGTACCGATCACGCAAGTTGATTCGGGGTTGCCAGTTGATGCTAAAGATTTGTAGATTTGGCAATGACCTAGACTCTCATGTCTTATAAAGGTACTACGTGTAATCGTGTGTGTTTTTACAGATTAAAAATGCATAAAAAATTGATTTATGTTTCAAAACAACCGGGTTTTGGTTTAAAAGGGGGTGTCAGACCCTGATCTATTTTCTTTTTCGGCATTTTCTTCGATGCGTGTTTACCGTTAACATGTAGCATGTTTTATATGCATTTTTATACATGATCGGGTTTAGATATGCATGTAGAGTTAGTTCCTGAGGCCATTGGGCATCGTGATGCAAATTTAAAAAAAAAATTTATGGCGAGCCTATAAATATCTAATCTTAGATATATTTAAGAAATTTTCTCTCTTTAGATTTGAAATCTCACCAATGCTCTGCCTTCTCTCTAACTTCTCAGGGGCATAGGGCTCAATTTTTGATGATCAGATAGCAGATCCCTAGTATCCTCATGGTGGGCTACGCTTTCATCCAGGCAGAATTTTATTTCGGTAAAGTTTATTTTTGCACGTGGTTCGAGACGTCGAGTTTTTAACTCAACGAGGTGGGATACTAGACTCTTATGTCTTATAAGAGTGCTACGTGTAATTGTATGTGCTTTCACCAGTTAAAAATGCATGAAAAAACTTCTTTATGTTTTGATAAACTGGGTTTTGGCTTGAAAGGGGGGTTTTATGTTGATTTCGGTAGATAGAATCGGGTTTTGAGTTTCCTTTTCGAGGTTTTGTGGTAGATTTGGGTTTGGGCACGTTCGAGGTTGTCGAGAAAGTGTTTAGAGACTTCGATTTGTGGTTGAGATGGTGGTTTATGAGTGTTTGAGAGTTTGGAGGCTTAGAACATCAAGAATAGAGAAATCTGGGTTTTTCTCAGGTGGTAGCTCGCTCGGGCGCCCGACGTCCGCTCGGGCAGACTGGTTGCGCATAGCCATTTTGTTTTGATGTTATCTCCGTAATCCAGACTTGGAATTGGGTCATTCTTGTACTCAAATTGAAGCCCCAGAAGTCTTCTTTCCAATGACACCTCTCTCACTTTAAACTTTTTTTTTTTTAAAGTTATGATCAAAAGAGTGAGTGTGTGTCAAGATTTCTAAACTATTTTTCACCTATTTTTGGCCGAATGTTTGGGAAAAGATTGCTTTTCATTCTTGTTGGCCCTTTCTATCGAGCTTCTCATTTCTTGGGGCGTTTTGTTGTTGTGGTTGGTTATGGGCTCGTGTTGAGCACGTGTGGGAGTCATGGGCACATGCGGGCATCGTAGGTTTGTGTTAGATGTGAGTGGGTTTGTGTTTGCCGTGTTGGGTGTGAATGGGCTCGTGTTAGTCGTGTTGGGCGTGGGTGAGTCCGTGATGGTTGTGTTGGGGCCTTAGGGGTTTCTTTTGGTTGTGTAGTGGCCTTTTAGTCGATCGGGGTATGGGGCTCAATCGACTGCTCTCCTCTAATGATTTTTTCAGTTGATTGAATTATGGGGTTCTGTCAATTGAAGTCATGGAGAGGGTGTTGGTCACTTCATGCGGGAGTTTGGCTTTATCTCTTCATTTGGGTTTCCTCCCAGCGTTGACCGCTCAAGAAGTGGTTATGCGCTCGAGCGGGCGGGTGGCCGAGAGTTAGGTCGGTGGATACCGCTTGAGCAGTGGTCGTTCGCTCGAGCGTTGGTTGAGCGCTCGAGTGCTCGAGTGGTGTTGGCCTTCGGGTTGGATTTTAGTTTTCTGTGTTGTTGGTTGTTCGTGTGAGAGGACGGGTTGTCTAGTGAGTGGACGTCTAATTGTGTGGCATGTGGTGCCATTATGTGAAACGTAGTGTTTTACGTGGCTATGTGCATTTAAAGCTTTGGATTTGTTTATGCATGTTATAAGGCGGGAATGTGGTCTTATATGATTTGTTTATGCATGTTATAAGATGAAAATGTGGTCTTATATGATTTATTTATGCATGTTATAAGACAAAAATATGGTCTTATATGATTCTGAAATGTAAGATGAAAATGTGGTCTTATATGATTTTAAAACCTAAGACGGAAATGTGGTCTTATATGATTTTAAAACCTAAGACGAAAATGTGGTATTAGGGTATCTAAAACTCTATTTTTAGTAACATGTGTGTGTGTGTGTGCTTGTGGACGGACGGAAATGTGGTCCGATGTTCCGAGAACGAAAAAGTGGTACGAGGAACGTTAGCTATATGTTAATCCTAGTTAACGATGCATGTGTGTATGCGTAGAATTGAAGGGATGAAAAAGTGGTCCTAATGATGCATTTTATGTGTGGTAATTAAAGGATGGGAAAGTGGTCCTGAAGCGGCACGTGTTTTGTATGTTGTGTCGTGTAGATGGCGTATGTCACGTGAGTTGCATGTGTTGCATATATACCTATGTTGTATGTGGACTCATGAGAGTCGAGGCTTGTAGGAGTCGATCCTTACATGAGAAGTATTGCACCATTTTCATATGTATACAAAACTGTTTTCAAACTTGTTTTGAGGCTTGGGTGAGTCGTTACATACATATTACATCTGCTAGCATGTTTAGCTTATAATGCACGTTTGTCTAGTTATTGCTGAGCTTTGGCTCACGGTGTGGAATTTAAAATATTTTTTAGGTACCGACCATGCAGGTTGATAAGGAGGTGCCAGAGGGGCAGAAGATTTGTAATCTTCCTTTTGTTTCTTTTGAGCCATGTATGTTTACATGTTAGCGGTGTTTGGACCGCGTGTTGTAAGCCTGAAGGCGATAAATATTAAATGCATGTATGCTTTATTTTGATAGTATAACATCGGCTTCGGTGTTATGTATATTTGTAGTTGGGTGTATCATGTGACCCAGAGTTTGGGGCGTGACAGGGGGTTTGTGTTATTTCGATTGGATGGAACCGAGTTTTGAATGTTTCTTTCGGTGGTTCTTAATAGTTTAAGTTCGCGTATGTCCGTGGGTGTCAAAAATATACGATTTGGTAGGTTTATGTTTGTTTTGAAGTATCATAGTGAGTGCTTGAGAGTTTTGGGGGCTTGGAACTCAAAAATAGGAAAATCTAAATTTTTCTCGGGTCCCTGCTCGCTCAAGCGCCAGTCTGTCCGCTCGAGCAGATTGGCTACATAAGGCCATTTTCTTTCGATCATATCTCCCTCGTCTGGACTCAGAATGGGGTTGTTTTTATTCTCAAATTGAAGCCCCGAAAGTCTTCTTTCCAATAACACCTCTCCCAAAAGAAAATACTTTTTGTAGAAAAAGTTATGACCAAAAGAGTGAGGGTATGTCAAAATTTTTTAACCATTTTTCACCCGTTTTTAGCCGAATTCTTCGAAAAAAGTTATTTTTTATCCTTATTGGAAATTTTTATCAAGTTTCATGTTCCTTGGGGCGTTTTTTTGTTTTTGTGGTCATGTGGTGGCCTCTCAGTCAATTAGGTTATGAGGCTCGATCGAATGCTCTCCTCTAGTGGTTGTTCAGTTGATTGCATTATGGGGTCCTGTCAATTGAAGTCACGGAGAGGGTGTTGGTCATGTCATGCGGGGTGGTTGGTGCATCATTGGGTGTGGGGCGTGTGAGTCCATTGTTAATTTTGAAGATGAGGTTTCAGTAAGAACCGCTTTGTGGGAGGTTCTGGTGTTAGCCTCCGAGTTAAGTTTTAGTTTTTTGCATCATTGGTTGTCCCAGTGAGTGAACGAGTCGTTCGGGTGAGCAAATGATGGGTGTGTGGCTTGTGATGTCGTGATGGGTTATGTGGCGTCGTTATGTGGAATGTCATGGTTATGCGTATTTCTGTGCTTATAGAACTATAGTTAGTTTTATTCTTACATGTTATAGGATGGGTATGTGGTGCTACATGATCTTATGTGGTCTTGAAACATTTAAGGCTTTGGTTTTGTAAATGCATATATTGATTCGGTGTTATCCTGTAGTATGCGATGTTATCCCATGGTGTGCGATATTATCGCATGGTATGCGGTGTTATCCTGTGGTATGTAATTTTATCCCGTGGTATAAGGTGTTATTCCATAGTATACGATTTTATCCCATAGTTTTATCCCGTTTAAAAACGAGGGGGCTTATTGGTCATACGGTGGAAAACCGTGAAGATATCGATTGGCTCTGGTCATTGAGGCATTAGTTGGGGCTAAGGTCCCTCGGTGAAAGTCCATCAAGGTGCATTAGTTGAGGCTGAGGTCCCTTGGTGAAAGCCCGAGAAGGTATATGGATTGCATACGATGCTTTGAGGCATGGATAAAATCATTTTCAAACTATTTTTAAGACTCATGTGAGTCGCGATATAAAATTAATTTCAAACCATTTTCGTGGCTCCTTTGAGTCTAAAAGGGGTTCTTATCCTAGCATCTTTTGAATGTGAAATATCTATTGTGGTGACTTGAGAAAGTCGGTGTACATGTATCTGTATTGCATGTGGGGCTCTGTGACACCCCGTTCCTTAGGCATGTCAGGACATATGTAACTATAAATAAAGGACATATTCTAGCCAAACATTCATAGACACATAAGATAATTACTACATCATTAACAGTTCAGATTTTGTTCGAATACTTAATAATTACAGTTATCCTGAAAACTTAACAAAAGTTACATTATGCCCGTGGAAAAACTAAACAAAAATATCAAAAGCAAATATCCTACATCTTCAAGCGACACTGTTGGGGTCTGCTTGCTCCTGCCACTCTCCCTCTTCCATAAAATCTTATCCTTCAATGAACTCGCCTTCTTCAAATAATTCTTCGTCTTTACCTGTGGTACGAATGCCATGAGCCGAAGCCCATAAGCAAATTCCCTAAACTGTCTAACAAACTCACAATCAGATATTCTACAATACATATCATATAGTACCCAATACAATTTAAGGCCAAAGAGATAGGCATTTTATCATTTTCAACGTGGTAAGTATATATGAGAGCAATTATGCAAGTGCATGATGCAGATGAATGTAATGCAGTTGCCCAACCCATCATACATCCAGAACAATATCATGAATTCTACGCCGAGAATTACATAGTAAACTTGATGGTGTATTATTCACCTAACCTATCCAAGCCTCGTTGCGAAACGTAAACGCTCGCCCTGGCTATATGCCTCAACCGCTTTACTTAATGGCAACGGCGTGGGGGCGGGCCACCTAGTTTATCAGCCACCCTTATACGGGCCAACCATCCCACATTAAGTACTACGATACTCATTAAGCGTCAACCTAATGTCTAATTAATAATAGGGATTTCAAAAGATACTTCACATTATTTAGAGTACCAAGATGAGGGATTTAGGACCGCCATAATTGGGCTCTTCTCCGACGTTACCACCGTAGTGGGATTAGGTTTGCCGAATTAGGCTCTTCTCCGAATTACCCTTCAAAACATTGTGGCAATGGGGTTTAGGTCCGCATAATTGGGCTCTTCTCCGAAGTTACCACCGCAGTGGGGTTAGGTCTGTCGAATTAGGCTCTTCTCCGAATTACCCTTCAAAACATCATGGCAATGGGGTTTACGTTCGCCATAATTGGGCTCTTCTCCAAAGTTATCACCGCAATGGGGTTAGGTCCGCCGAATTAGGCTCTTCTCCGAAGTTACCCAATTTGCCCATGTTAACACCACTTCTATAATTTAACCATAACTCAAGGAGCAACGAAAACCAAGGGGACAAATACCCAACAAGTATGACTGAGGTTTAAAATAATCAAATCAAGTGTACAGGATGCAACCCACAATGATAGGTACAAAAGAAACTCCAATAACCCAAGATGCCAGTGTAGGAATGCTCATGATGTGCAATATTCTTCTCGTGTGAAAATAATTATAGCATGACATATAAATATGATATGGCACTTGGTACAACTTGTTAAAGTATCAAGTACAAACATGCAAAGCATAATCATAATTTATGTGACGAAGAATCGAACCATCGGCGTGAGTTCATTTCATCAAAAGTATCATTTCATCAAAAGTATCATTTTCATATACTAATTACTTAAAAAGTTCACATAAGATTCACACACTCAAGTGCCACAAGTAACATGTCATTCGAACACTTAGCCAATTTTTAGATAAAAGTTTAATTGCTAGTTTTAGAGTTGCGAAAGCGTTTTCAAGTACTTACACATAGACTTAATTTATGATATTTTAACACCAATTAAATAAAAATATTCCCTACAACTTTCATGTTTATCACTAATGCTAGATCCTAAAGCACGAGGGTCATTAATTTTATTTAAGTAAAAATGGTTTAGCAATTTATAGAGAAATACATAAGAATTAAGCTTCTGTTGGCCACTATTTTGGGGCATCAATTTAAGGGTTATGGCTCTGTTTTCTCGTGGACTTTTAGTTTTGGGTGTTCCCTACAAGTTTCATGTTTTCAGTTAGGGAAAGTTTTTTGGAAAAAGTTTAAGATTTTAGCCAATTTATAAAATCGGTCAGCCTAAAAAGGGTTTGCAGAGTTTGTTTTTGACAGAGAATGCTCAAAACCTTTGGGGTATCATCCGAGGGTATTTTGGGTTGATATTTTCTCATTATTTATTTTAATATGTTAGCTACATTTCTCATGTTTACCACATTTGTATTTGGCTTCTAAAAATGTGGGTTTTGTTTCTCACAAAAATGTGTGACAGAGAGGTCTGTCAGTCACTAAAACTTAATCGTGACTTTGGGAAGGCTTTTGACCTATTATGACTTCATATTTTTTGCTCCTTTTGGTGGAAAAAAAGATAGATATGTTATCTACAAGTTTTTTATTTTGGCCTAAGCTCGGTTCTCACTGTAACATAAGGTTCTTGGGTCTGCAATTTAGAGTGGTCAAGATCTGACACTCATTGGAAAAAATGTGATATATGGAGTTCCGCCCAACGAAATCACTTAAAACTAATTTTTTATGAAAGATAACTCAAAAATCTAGATTTGGACACAAAAATAACTTTAAGACCATTTTTTGACATTTATTTATGATGATTTAAAGTTGGTGGTAGAAAGTGAATAAGTCCAGAAAATCATGCTACTTAGGGTTTTGGTTGCTTGGCTTATGTTGTGTACATTTTAACATGTTTTTATTGCATGCATATTATAAATTCACATAAACCTAAACTCCAAAATACACACAAGCTATAAAACTTGAAAACATACTCATGCAAGCTCATACAAAACTCAATCTTACACAAACAGCTTATGTTCTACTCCTATGTCGCCTTTTTAACTCATTCTTTGTTTTATTTTCTTAGGGTTTGTTATAGAGATGAATTGAGGAGTATCTTGGGGGAGAATATTGGAAGGTTTATGGGAGTTACTTACCTCTTTTGATGCCTGAAAAGATTCAAGAAGAAGTGGACTTAGCTTTAGTGCTTCCCTCTTAGTTCCTCATAGCTCCCTCTTCCTTCTTCTCTCTTTCTTCTCTCTTTCTCTCTTGAGGATACTTAGAACATTTTGGAACCTCACTCTCACACTCTCTTAGCCGAATGAACATGAATGGGAAGGGTGTTTGGCATGTTGGTTTTTTTAGAAAATTGATAAAGGAGACTTAATTATGATGTATAAGTAAATTTTGAATTTTTTTAAATTACCATTAGTTGCATGGGAGGTGGGAATTGCTCAAGACTTACAAAAATCAGACTTGGGGCAGGTATATTTCGGCCATGCAGTGTTTGGGAGACTAAAAAGTTATTTTGGTAATTAATTAGGGTTTTAAATTATATTTTAGTGCATTTTTATGTGTATAAATGCATAAAATATTAATTTTATAAACCTAAATCTAAACCTACTAAAACCTATTATATTCATGCATTTATAATTAATTTAGTCTTCCTATGATTTATCATAGTTTTGATAGCAATTAAATAAATAAGTATAGATTTTTAAGCTAACTTAAGCTAATTTGACTAGAATTGGCTTTTTGACTTATTTATTGTGTAGAGATTTTAATTAATTATTTATTTAATTTTGTTGACCTATATTATATTATTATATATTTTATTTTTATAAAAAGTATTGGGTTAAAATAATGCTTAATTTATATATTTGTTTATCATTTTTAAGCTTAAAAAGGCAAAAGGTAACTTTTTGGGCACAAATTCCTAGGTGGCTGGCCATGCAAGGGCAATTTGGTAATTTTTGTTGTTATTTTGTATTTTATTAATTAATATTATATAAATATCTAATTTTAGGTGTCCATGTGTCAAATTTTAAATTTTTGGGACTTTTTACTGTATTATGGGCAAAATGGTTATTTTACCCTAATTATAAAAAATTTTATTTTTAATTTAATATTTTATGTTATTTACTTAATTTAAGCTGTTTTAAGACTTTTCTGAGTGTTAGGATTTTGCCTCTAAGTATTTGGTGTCTTTTAGGGTTTCTAGGTCAAAATTAGGGTTTCGGGTTACTTAGAGTTTTTTTTATTCATATAACGACCTAGGTTCCCATTACCTATCCGTCGCTAATACTAGGGTTTAGGCTAGATCGCTCCATGGGTAGTTACAGTCCGGGCTATTACAGTCTAGGTGGTTACTACTAGGGTTCGGACTAGGGTGTTACAGGCTCGTGGGAGTCGTGGCTCGTAGGATATCTTACTGGTGAAGCATTGTATTATATCTATATATCAAGTTAATTTTTAGGCTCTGATGAGTCGTGATACAAAACTATTTTCAAAATTATTTCTTTGAGACCCTTGGGAGTTCTCGTATAAAATCGTTTTTCAACTATTTTCTTCTAGAGCTCGTATGAATTCAGGTATAAAACCATTTTTATGGCTCGTGTGAGTCAAAAATTGTACCTCATTTTTCAAGCATATTTTGTTTATATTGCAAGCTTGTCTACTTTCTGCTGAGTTTTGGTTCACAGTGTGGGATTTGAAATGCTTTTCAGGTACCGGTCACGCAGGTTGATTTGGGGTTGCCGCTTGAAGAGGAAGATTTGTAGCCTTTCTTTTGTTTCTTTGAACCATGTATGTTTACATGTTCTTTTAAGGTGTTGGAACCGTGTAATGTAAGCTTTTTGGCGTTGGAGCCTTATGTATTGTAAGCCGGTTGGTGATGATATACAATGCATGTATGTTCTTATTTGAGACTGAACATCGAGTTGGGTGTTTTATATGGTTGTTATGGGTATTTCACGTGATTCGGAGTTTGGGGCGTGACATAATAGGTTTTAATGAGTTTAGATACCAAAAAGATACATAAAATTAATATTTTATGTATAAAATGGTACTAAAATACAATTTAAACCCCATAATAATACAAAATTTGAATGTTTGGAGTTCCCACACACCCTTGGCCAAAATCCCCAGTCCCTTGTCATCTTTTTCTTCCACATCATTCGCCACCTCTTGTCTCCACCAATCAAACCTTATGCATGTCTTACATCCCTTCCACCACCATCATTTCTTCCACCACCATAAGACTTTATAAAAATCACCAGCCATCACCAGCATTTTAGGCCGAGAGAGAGAGTGAGAGTGAAAGATCAAAATTTTATAAGTGTTTTCAAAGAAATAAGGAAGAAAGAAGAAAGAGGAAAGGATTAAGGAGGAATCATTAAAACCAAGTCCCATTCTTCCTCAACATTTTGAGCATCAAAAGAGGTAAGTAAATCCCCTAAAACCTTCTGAAATACTCTCATGAAATAGCTCTCAATCTATCTCTATAATCAACCCTAAAGATAATAACAATAAATAACCCAAAAAAGCATCGTAGGCATGAATCGTGGACTGTTTATGTATGATCAAACTTTGTATGTACTTGCATGTGTATATTTTTGAGTTTTATGGCTTGAGTATGTTCTGAAGTTTTAGTTTGTATGAGTATAAGCCTGTGTTTGGACTAGCTTTTTTTAGTGAGTTTTAAGCTTTTTGGCTTTTTTGTAAAAAAGTAAATGTCAAATCATGACTTTTTGTGAGACAAAAAAGCTAAAAAGTCAAGCTTTGCCAAACCAAGTGGCTTTTTTTGTAAAAAAAAAACCAAAAAGCTTGGCTTTTAAGCCAGGCCAAACACCGAGTAAGACATGCATGCAAAGAAAACACATCAAAAAATACACACAACATGAGCTAAGCAACCAAAACCCTAGGTAACCTAATTTTCTAGGCTTACCAACATTCTGCCACCAACTTTAAAATATCATAACTAATTGTAGAAAAATAATCTTAAAAGTGATTTTTATGTCCATACCTATCCTTTTGAGTTCTCTTTCATACAAAATTGATTTGAAGTGATTTCGTAGGATAGAACTCCAAATATGTCATTTTTTCCAAAGAATGTAAGATCTTGACCACTCTGAGTTGCAGACCTTAAACCCCTAAGTTAAAGTGAGAACCGAACTTGGGTCAAAACATAAAATTTGTAGATGATATATTTATCTTTTTTTCCACCAAAAATGAACAACAAATATAAAGTCTTGATAGGTCAAAACACTTTTCAAAGTCATTGTTGTGCTTTAGTGACTGACAGAGCTCTCTGTCACACCTTTTTGTGAGACCAAAGACCTAAGTTTTTAGTGACCAAATCCAAACATGGTAAACATGAAAAATGTAGCTAACATATTAAACTAAGTATTGAGAATAAATCAGCCTAAAATACCCTCGGATGGTAGCCCAAATGTTTTGAGCATTCTCTGTTAAAAATATACTCTGCAAACCCTTTTTAGGCTGAGTGAACCCTTTTTATAAATTGGCCAAAATCTCAAATTGTTTCCAAATAATTTGCCCTAACACAAAACATGAAACTTGTAAGGGACACTTTAAACTAAAACTTCACAAACAATCAGACCTATAGCCTTTGAATTGATGCCCCAAAACCGTGGCCAATAGAGGCCCAAATTCTGTGTTTTACTCTGTAAATTGCTAAACGATTTTCACTTAAGTAAAATAAATGACCATTTAACCCTAGGAATCGACCTTAGTGTTAAACACAAAAGTTGTAGGAAATATTTTTGTCTAATTGGTATTCAAATTTCATAAATTAAATCCATGTCTAAGTACTTCAAAATACTAACGCAACTTTAAAACTAGCAATTAAACATTTACCTAAAATTAGCTAAGTGTACGAATGGCATGTTACTTTGTGAAATTTGAGTACAAAGACTTTATATGAACTTTGTGAAAATAATAATTTTGATGAAATGAACCTATGCCGGTAGTTCGATTATATGTCACATAAATTATGGTTATGTTTCACATGCTTGTACTCTATACTTTAGCAAGTTGTACCCCGTGCCATATTGTGTTTATATGCTATGCTATAATTAATTACACACAAGAAGCATATTGCACATCATGAGCATTCTCACATTTCATCTTGGGTTATCCGAGTCCCTTCTAATCTTTCAAATTGGGTTGGGTGATATGAAATCATTCTTTCTGTGGTTGTGGATTTAGAGCGTCCTTAGTTGCCATATTTGAAATGAAATGGGAGATTATTTATTTTAAAAAGGGGGATTAGGCACCATGGGTTCGTCACTAGCCTATTATTTAGACTTTGGGTTGACGCCTAATTAGCATCCTGGTCCTTAATGTGGGATCAGTTTTCCCGGATAAGGATGGACAAAACTGGTTGGCCCGCCCCCACGCCGTTGCCATTCTGTAAAACGACTAAGGCATGTAGCCAAGGTGAGAGTTTACCTTTCGCAATGAGGCGAGGATAGGTTAGGTGATCAATGTACCATCAAGTCTACTATGTAATTCCCAGCATGGAATTCATGATATTGTTCTTGAAGTATGTTGAGTTGGGCAATTGCATTGCATTAATCTTCATCACGCAGTCACACAATTATTCTTATAAATGCTTCCCCTATTAAAAATAATAAAATTTTTATTGGGTATTATACGATATGTATTGTAGGATATTTTGGTGTGAGTTCGTTAGACGATTTAGGGAATTTACTTCTAGATTCCAGTTCATGGCATTCATGCCATAGGTAAAGAAGAAGAACCACTTGAGGAAGGCGAGTTCATTGAAGAAGAGGATTTTGGAGAAGAGGGAGAGTGGCCGGAGCCAGCAGATCCCAATAGTGCCGCTTGAAGACGTAGGACGTTTACTTTTTTATCTTTAGTTCAGTTTTCCACAAACATATTGTAACTTTTGTTGAATTTTCTAGATGATTGTAATCATTAAATATTTGAACAAATTCTGAACCACTAATGATGTAGTAATTATCATATGTAATTATGAATGTTCGGCTAGAATATGTTCCTTATTTATAGTTATGTATGTCCCGACGTACCCGGAGGACGGGGCGTCACAAGTAGCTTTTGAGTTATTTAGCTATTCAGATGCTAATTTTTTCGGATGTAAAGTTGATAGGAAAAGTGCAATTGAACATTTCAATTCCTATGAAATTCACTATTCTCTTGACTTAGCAAGAAACAGAACTCAGTAACCTTGTCTACAGCCGAGACTGAGTACATAGCAGTTAGTAGTTGTTGTGCACAAGTTCTTTGGCTGAAACAATAACTAGAGGACTATAGTTTTTGCTTAGATCATATTCATATAAAATGTGATAACATAAGTGCAATCAATATATCCAAGAACCCAATATAACACTCTAGAACCAAACATATTGAGATTAAACATCACTTTATAAGAGATCATGTGCAAAAAGGTAACATCGAACTTGAATTCATAGGCACAGATTACCAACTTGTAAACATATTCACTAAACCTTTAAATGAAGAAAGAATATACTACATAAGAAGAGAACTTGGTATGTTATGTGCTCTAAATTCATGATTAATATGTCATACTAACTATGTCTTTTCAATGCATTTCAATGCTCTTTATATTCTGAAGTGTACGTGAAAAGTGTCGACCCTACTTGAAAAAGTGTTGACACGTGTGCTTGAGTTGACTCAAAGCTGTATGGAAGAGACACTGTGGAAAAAAGTGTCGACCCATTTCTATATAGTGTTGACTCCATTTTAATGTCTTACTCTCGGTAAATTTGGGTCAACCCAACACTTAAACGTGTCGACTCAAATAGCCGAAAGTGTCAACCCTTTCTGAAAAATATCAACACAATTTCTTATTTAGTACACCCACACTCGCGAAGAAAAGTGTTGACTCAAAAGCTATTTTTGTCGACACAAATCTTTATGCCTATTTAAGAGGTATCGGTCCCCACCAATCGCGTTGTTTCCCCTCTCTCTCCACAACAGTTCATCTCCCGCCATTTTTCACTTCTTTGAAAAATGAGCTGACCCCTCGTCTTCTCTCCTCTATTTGATCTCCTCTTTTCGATCCAAGATGACTCCAAGAACAATGGGTAAAGACAGTAAACACACCAGAGATGCAGGCCCTTCAAATCCTAGGGCTTCAAAAAAGAAGAAGACGACGTCGACGGGAATATAAGCCATTGCGATGTCGGAGGCTTTGAGTTTCAAATCGACCAAGTTCCAACACCTCTACTTCTCCTCCTTCGTAAATTGAAAGGCAATCCCTGGTCGATCCGTTGATTTCACTTTTTTTTATTCCATCAAAATGTGCTTCAAAGACTTGTTTTCTAGTCTCGGGTGGGAGAGACTACTTCAAACTCGTGACCTTCACTATCCCATGCTTGTAAAGCTTTTTTATATCCACATTCACATTGCATCTATTTCGAGCACCACCATCACCACTTAGGTGAATGGAGCAGAAATCCACTTAACGTCCTCCATTCGTAATGAAATCCTTTGTGTGTCGGAGGGTGAGATTTTTGTCCCTTGTAATAAGAGATCCATCAACATCGATGGATTTTCTTTTCATGACGCTGTCAGTTAAATTTTTGAAGTTGATGAAATTGACCCTTCTAAAACCCTAGAAACCAACTCTCTCAAACCTAAGATGAGAATTCTTCATCGTATGGTCAACCACATCTTTTTGCCTCAAATAGGAAAGTTTTGAGATGTATCTTATATGCACATTTTCGTTATGTGGTGTATTCTGGAGTAGAAAACCTTGACCTTGGTTTTCTTTTTATTTCTAATATGCTCCAATCCCATAACAAATCCAACTTCTCCCTTCCTCATGGCATGTTTTTGACCAATGTCTTTCGCCATTTTGGCATTGATTTAACTACTGAGAAAATAGTTCCTTTGTCCAAACATGATTCGTATGGTGCTTCTACTTTAAAACATATGAAAATCTCTAAGAATGACGGAGTTTGGACAACTCAACGTGGTACTTCATCCATTCCTCGCAATCCTTCTACACCTCGAGATCTCTCCCCCATTAGAGTAGATTTTGATTCACCTGCTCGATCATCTGCTAGGACTGACACACCTGGACCTTCCAGTGCTCCCTCACATGCTCCTCTTCCTCCTGTTCACATTGATGTTCCATCTACTCCTTTTACCTCCTCTACTGTTCCTCTTGTTAATCTGTCTGAGATTGTATCTTTGGTCAAAGGTCTTTTTGTTGGAGGCAAAGCTGACAAGATTATTGTTTTTGCAATTTTTGATAAAAAATTAACTAGACGGGCAAACGCCGGAACAGGCTCCAGATAAAATTTTTGACGACAAACGATCAAAATAAAACTCGTGCAACCAAAGTTAATTTAGAAGAATACCTTTTGTCGATCGATTCTTTAACTATGATTTGATTCCGAGTTGAAGCTCCTATCAGATCTTCTACTGTATTCCCTTAATACGATCCTCGAACGTAGTGTGGGCTACGGACTATCGAGAACTCGTACCGGCAGAACCCATATATCTTTCATCTTGAAAGAAAAAATATGATATATCTAATATAAAACTAGTTGAGCCTACCCACATATATATAGGGCTACAGCAGGGACTTGAGAAGTAATTATGAATAAGACTTCTAGTGGAACACAGACATCTACCAGCGATTTCTGCAATTTTCACAATGTACTAAATTACAGTTCACACCACTAAAGAACTATAATTGCACTCTGATCCATAATCTCAAGACCTTCTTGCATTAAGCTCCTGTTATTAAATGCTTACCATTTTTTTCCACGTTAAGATTCCCGATACCAACTAATTAAATTTAATTACTATTAACTTAATTTAATCGGCATCTTGATATTGCTTAAGCCCTTCCGCTTAACTTATTTGACCGTCCAATAATTAAATCCACCTGTAGGGTTTGACCCAGTCAAAACTTATAAGCATTCTTAAGGAGGTATCGTCAATCCCGATCATTCGGGACGTGAATTCCGTCAATTATTAATATTTGACATATAAAAAATATCGTTATCGAACTCACTGGGAATATAAAATTGCATATAAGATCGCACTCTCTGATGAATCAAAACAACGAATATTAAATATACGCAAATCAATAATTATTTCAGGATTAAGATGATAAGCACTATTCATAATAATCTTAGGGTGTGAATTAACTTATATAATTAGTATAAAATTAATTACCCTAAATGTCATGTTCAATACACACAAAGTGTATTAGCACAAAAAGTCAGAATAATTGATTACGTTATTATATGTTCCCCGTAACCAAAATAGGCTTACTAAAATTCTGTGTTACAATCGTACAGATGGTATGTTCATTTCCATCTAAACTGTGAACATAAAATTTACATTCTACAAGAACCTAAAATATGATCTTCTGTGTGCAAGCCGTACTCTACACACCAGATTAAATACTATACAGAATATCGAACATCTATGCATAACATTGAGAAATAATATACATACATTGCTCATAAAAATTTTCATAAAATGGAAAATTAATTTTATTAAAATAAAATTAAATATTAAAAATATAATTTTCAGTATACTAACCTTAACAATCTCCCACTTATACTCAAAATCATACTTTCATACATCTAACTCCCATACCCTCTACATGACTATCAAAAGTCTTAGTCGGTAAGCTCTTTCTAAAAGGATCTGCAAGGTTGTCTCCATATGCAATCTTGGTCACAGTAACATCACCTCTCTATATAATTTCTAGTGTCGGGTGATACTTACGCTCAATGTGCTTACCTTTCTTATGGACCCTTGGCTCCTTCAAGTTTGCAACTGCTCTGCTATTGTCACAGTAAAGTGTCAACAGAAAGTTCCTAAGACTAACGGCCTCCTTGGCTGCTTCAGAAGTTGCCACATATTCGGCCTCCATGGTGGAATCAGCAATGCAAGACTGCTTAATACTCCTTCAACTTATAGCTCCACCTCCTAAGATAAACACATATCCTGAGTTAGACTTATGAGAATCACTGTCAGAATAGAAATTTGAGTCTGTGTACCCCAAAAGTACTAGACTGTCTGCCTGGTAAAGAAACATATAATCCTTAGTCCTTTTCAGGTACTTGATTACATTCTTTACCGTAATCTAATACTCCAGCCCTGGGTTAGACTGATATCTGCTAACCATATCAACGGCAAAACAGATGTCGGGTCTAGTGCAAAACATAGCATACATGAGGCTTTCAACTGCTGAAGCATATGAAACCGCCTTCATCTTCTCTATTTCATCAGGTGTCTTATGACACTGATACTTGAATAGAGTTATTCCATGCTTGAAAGGGAGAAACCCTTTCTTGGAATCCTATATGCTAAAACGAGTAAGGCTATCATCGATATACTTTGCTTGTGATAAGCCTAAGATCCTTCGTTTCTGATCTTGCATAAGCTTGATCCCAAGGATATAACTAGCTTCTCCCAAGTCCTTCATATCGAATTGCCCCAATAACCGTACTTTAATCATTGATAATACCCCCACATCATTTTCGATAAGCAAAATATCATCTACATAAAGTACTAGGAAGATCACCACGCTTCTGTCATGTTTCTTATACACACAAGACTCATTCGGACTTTGTTCAAAATCATAAGATTTTATAGCTTGATCAAACCGAGTGTTCCAAGACCTCGATGCCTGCTTAAGTCCATAAATGGATCTCTTAAGCTTGCACAACATGTGCTCTTAGCCCTTTGCAATGAATTCTTCTAGTTGTATCATATAGATACACTCGTCAAGACTTTCATTAAGGAAAGCTGTCTTGACATCCATTTGTCAGATTTGGTAATCAAAATGAGTGGCAATGGATAAGAGAATTCGAATAGACTTAACCATGGCTACCAGCGAAAAGGTTTCCTCATAATCGAACCCTTCTTCCTAAGTGAAGCCTTTATCAACAAGCCTAGTTTTGAAGGTTTCAACATTCTCGGCTACTCCTCTCTTCCTCTTGTAGATCCACTTGCATTCAATGGGTTTATCCCTTCTGGTGGTTCTACAAGTTTTCAGACCTGATTAGAATATATTAATTTCATCTATAAAATTCATAGCACTTTGCCAAAGATCTGTATCTTTATCTTTTAGTGCTTCATTGTACTTACATAACTCGGTATCTAGTTCTATCAAGATCTTGTCAAATAACTCTCCCAAGAACATATACCGATCAGGTTGATGAACAACCATCCCACTACGACAAGTTACTACCTGTGTCTGTGTATTAGCAGTAACAGGCTGTACAGAATCTGAACCTTGTGCATCGTACCCAGTTCTTGATTTGCACCTGTCCTGATAATTCTCCCACTACGACGAGGTAATGAAATATCAGTGACTTGTGATTTCTCTTCTGTTCTACTAGTATTTACACCCAGTTCTTCCAGAACAATTTTACTATTGGGCATGTGATCTATAATATAATCCTCTTCTAAGAATCAGGCATTGGTGCTAACAATGACTTTATGATCCTTAGAGATATAAAATAGACCCCCATTCGTTCCCTTAGGATACCCCACAAAGAAACAGACTTCTGTCTTTAGTTCTAAATTACCCGCATTCCCTTTCAGCACATGTGCTGGACACCCCCAAATCCGAATGTGTTTCAGACTAGGCTTATGCCCGGTCCACAATTCTGTTGGAGTAAAAGGTACTGACTTAGAAGGTACCATGTTTAGAATGTAAGTCATTGTCTCTAAAGTGACTCCCTAAAACAAATCTGGTAAACCAGGATAACTCATCATTGATCGTACCAACTCCATAAGAGTCCTATTCTTTCTTTCTGCTACACCATTCTACCGTGGAGTGCCAGGTGCCATCAACTGGGTTGTAATCCCCTCTAATGACAAGTAGTCCTCAAACTCTCTAAAGAGGTATTCCCCACCACGGTCTGATCGTAGTGATTTGTTGATTTTACCTAGACGCTTCTCCTTCTATGCCTTGAATTCTTTAAATTTCTCAAAGCATTCAGACTTTCAGTGCATCAGGTAAATGAATCCATACCTTAAGTAGTCATCAATGAAACTGACAAAGTAATCAAAGCCACCTCTAGCATAGATTATCATCGGACCACACACATCAGAATGAACTAGCTCCAATGGTTCTTTAGCTCTATAGCCTTTGGCCGAAAAGGATCTCTTGGTCATCTTATCACCCTCTAAGAAAAATTCACAAACTGAAAGTGCCTCCACTTCCAATGAACTCAAAGGTCTATCCGCTATCAGTCTATTTATCATTTTTAGATTAATATGACCCAAGCGTAAGTGCTAAAAAAATATTTGGTTAATTAAAGAAGGAAACTTTCTCTTATATGGTAATATAGATGCATTATTCATTTCAGTCAGTTGCAGTGTAGAAGAGATTTGAGTAATAATATAAAGATCATCCACCAATGTACCAGAATAGATAACCCGTTTATTATCCTTAATAACCACAGAATTATTAAAATAAACCAAATACCCATCTTTAGCCAATCTAGAAATGAAAATTAAGTTCCTTCTAATGGCATGTACATAAAGACAATCTCTCAATATTAAAACTCGATCTCTACTAAAACTGAGAGTGGCATCTCCTACTGCAACTGCTGTTGCCTTTGTATTATTTTCCATATGCAAGTAAATCTCTCCATCACTAAGTTATCGAATTTTTTGGAACCCCTGCAACGAATTGCAAGCATGATTAGTGGCTCCCGTATCTATACACCAGATACTGGTAGATAACACCGCTAAACATGTTTTCAAAATTAGTGAACAAAAATTACCCTATTTTTTCTACCTTCTGAGAAATATTGGACATAACTT
Source organism: Heliamphora exappendiculata (assembly GCA_034768845.1). NCBI lineage: Eukaryota > Viridiplantae > Streptophyta > Magnoliopsida > Ericales > Sarraceniaceae > Heliamphora > Heliamphora exappendiculata. The sequence continues at coordinate 9,835 of JAOTRH010207264.1, read as the reverse complement.
TTTCTAATGTTGGGTCTTGTTACAGTGAAAGCATCTGCCTTTCGACTTTTTCACACCAGTCCGTGGCCCAATAACTATCTTGAAAATCGTGTCTCCCTATTTCTGAACTTTTTTTTTCATACCTTTCAGCCTAGAGAAAGAACCTTTTTCAGAAACAAGCATATTTTCTAGTATTGAAAGAATACTATTTGTAGTTAAAACTATATCCAAGTTACATTTCCAGTCAACAAAATTCAGTCCCGTAAATTTCTTTTCTTTCAGAATGGAAGAGAGTGGGTTGAAAGCCATTTTAATCCTGAGAATCACATAATTAAAATACCATTAATTATGACGAGTAAATTTTTAAATTTATTTTAATTTGGTTCCCTCTACCATTTTAAAATTAATTCTCTAAAAGCCTGGTAAACTGAGAATAGCATGCCACGTTTGGTGGATATCTACTATCCATCATAAGACCAAACAGGCCAATTCTTTTTAATTTTACTATCTAGACAACTGACCATGTCAAGTAAAATTAAATAGTTAGCATAGTTTCGGTCCAGTATATAATAACAGTGACTCAGATTAAGAGAATACTATTATATATAGCTAAGTTTTAACCATCACCTAATCCTAAATCAATCGCTTCGCAATGAACCCTTCAGATTGAGAAGTGATCCACACTAACAATTATCTACAATTATCTCTAAAAGAGATTTGTACTGGCGATACTGTAATTAATCTGTCTGATGGGGAGTAAGACCTTACTGCCAACATATAGGGTTTAATTGCATCGCCTACAAACTGGTGATGGAGGCTGCGAGATTTATCTGTGAATAAATTTTCTCTCCCACTTAGATTTTTAAAACATTTTTTAGGATTATAAAAATCCGTTTAATTAAAATAAATTTATTAATTTCGAAAGTCACACGATCTAAAAGAATCAAACATCTTTCGTGTTTAAATGTGTAACAAATAAAATTTAAAAAATGTACAATTTTTCCTTTATCTTTTCAGCTAAGGTAGTGATTAAATGTATTTATTTATTTTATTTATCGTCTCACATTTTTTAAAAAATAATAATTTATTTCGATTAAATATTTTTTCATTTAATTAATACAAAAATTTGAAATTAATTTTTACGTTTTTTCATGATATTCGATTTAAAAAAATCATCTTTAAACGTAATATTTTGTAAAAAATAAAATATCTAAAGTTTTTTTATTTAATTAAAATTAATTAATTAAAAAAACTTAATTTTATTTTTATTACAAAATATTTTAATTAATTAAATTAACACGATAAATAAAACCAATATTTATCATTTACGTAGTTAATATATAAAAAAAAATTAAATGCAAGATAAATACATCTCGATTTTATAATCGAATTGAAACTATAAATAGTTTCAGTCTCTGATTTTTTAAGATAAGCTGTAATGATTCAATCTGTATCTAAATTAACTTTCTAGTTTAGATAAACACTGCTTGTGTTTGACTTCTCTTATTTTTGAAGATAAATTACAATGATTCAATCTGTATCTAAATCAATTTTTTGATTTGGATAAACACTGGTTGTGTTTGACTTGCAAACTTAACCATGCTAGGTGATAGGGCCGAAACTGTTTGAGATTTGTTTAAAAATAGCAACTTTTTAAAAAAAATATATTACTTGCACCGAAACAGTTTCAGTAGCCTAAACCGCACCAAACATGGTGCCTTGCTTGGGACTTGCGCTGAAAACAAAAACAGCCTTTAGGCGCTGTTTGGACGCTTCTTTTTGGAAGGAAATCGCGGCATGTGTTTGCCGTAGTTTGGAACTCCACTTCAACTGCATGCTGTTTTGGAAACAGTGCCGCTTGCAACTGAAACAGTTTTGGACTGTTTACTGAAAAAGTGCCGCTGCTTTAAGGCAGTGTTTGGCTTGCGCTAAACTGGAAGCCAGGGAAAACTGCTGCGCCTTTACTATTTTGTACCGAAAACAGTTTGCTGCCACTGTTGGTGCTTTGAAAATAGCGCATGTGTTTGGCGCTACTGTTTGGAACGAAAATCCGCTGCCTTTTGCAAAGCAGTGCCTAGTTTGGTTGAAAACCACTGCTTTTGTTTTTCTTTCAAAAAATCGTCGGCTGCCGTTTGGAATTCAAGGCACTGCTGCTCATTGATTTTTCCAATCCCATTCAATGCACATTATTCTTTTTAATCTTCTTGTGATTTCCGCGGCTTGCTCAAGGTTCTTGCGCCGCCAGATTTTGCAGTTTTCTTCGTTCTTTTTTAATTTTGTTTTATTTTATTTTGATCAACATAAAATAAAAAAAAATTAAAAACTAAAAAATAATAATTTATACATTGATCCTATGCCTCTGTAGCGTTCATAATCAATATACCACGATCAATCCTCGTGGTTAAAAAAATTAAATTAAATTATCATCTACGCATTTAATTAAACATGAAAATAAAGAATGATCATAAAATCGAAATTAGAATGCCTGCAAAATAAAATTTGCAACAGTTCTAAAAATACCCGACCCCGATAACCGTAAAAAAAAATGAAACGGCTCCGATACCAATTGTTGGAGGCAAAACTGCTAAGATCTTTATTTTTACAAACAATTTTTGATAAAAAAATTAAATGGGCGAGCAAACGCCTAAATGGGCAACAGATAAAACTTTTAACGACGAATAATCAAAATAAAACTTTTTGCAACCAATGTTTATTTAGAAAAATAACTTTTCTCGATCGATTTTTCAACTATGATTTGATTCTGAGTTGAAATTCCTATCAGATATTCTTCAGTATTCCCTTATGTGATCCTTGAACGTAGTGTGGGTTATGGACTATCGACAACTCATACCGATAGAACCCAGATATCGTTCGTTTTGAAAGAAAAAATATGATATATCTAATATAAAACTGGTTCAGCCTACTCGCATATATATAGAGTTACAGCAAGGGCCTAAGAAGTAATTATGAGTAAGACATCCAGTGGGACACAGACACCTAAAAACGATTTCTGCAATTATAGAAAGACGCAACGATTTTTGCAATTTTCATAAAACACTATATTACAGTTCACACCACTAAAGAACTATAATTTCACTCTGACCTATAATCTCAAGACCTTCTTGCATTAAGCTCCTGTTATTAAATACTTACCATTTCTCCCCACGTTAAGATTCTCAATAGCCGCCAATTAAATTTAATTACTGACAATTTAATTTAATCGACATCTTAAAATTTCTTAAACCCTTCCGCATAACTTATTTGACCGCCAGATAATTAAATCCACCTATAGGATTTGGCCTGATCAAAAATTATAAGCATCCTTAAGGGGGTATCGTCAATTTCGTTCATTTCGGACGTGAATTCCGTTAATAATTAATATTTTCCATATAAATAATACTACTATCCAACTCACCGAAAATATAAGATCGCTTATAAGATCGCACCCTCTAATGAATCAAAACAACAAATATTAAATATACGTAAATCAATAATTATTTCAAAATTAAGAGGATAAACACTATTCATAATAACCTTTGAGTGTGAATTAATTTATATAGTGACTATAAAATTAATTATCCCAAATGTCCCGTTCAATACACACAAAGTGTACTAGTGCAGAGAATCGGAACAATAGACGACGCTATTATCTGTTTTTCGTAACCCAGACAGACCTACTAAAACTCGGTGCTACAGTCGTACTGATGGTATGTCCATTTCTATTTAAACTGTAAACATAAAACTTATATTCTACAAGAATCGAAAATCTGATCTTTTGTGTGCAAGCCGTACTCTACACACCAGATTAAATACTATACAGAATATCGAACAATCATGCATAACATTAAGAAATGATATACATACATTACTTATAAAAATTTTCATAAAATAAAAAATAAAATTTATTAAAATAAAATTAAATACTAAAAGCATGATTTTCAGTATACCAACCCTAACAATCTCCCACTTATACTCAAAATTATGTTGCCAAATATCTGACTCCCATGCCCTCTACATTACTATTAAAAGTCTTAACCGGTAAGCTCTTTGTAAAAAGATGTACAAGGTTATCTTCTGATACAATCTTCATCATAGCAACATCACCTCTCTGTACAATTTCTCATATCAGGTGACATTTACGCTCAATGTGCTTGCCTTTCTTATGGACGTTTGGCTCCTTCGAGTTTGTAATTGCTCCGCTATTATCACAGTAAAGTGTAATAGCCGACTGAACTGAAGATACCACATTTAGATCCAATAGAAAGTTCCTAAGCCAAACGGCCTCCTTGACAGCATCAGAAGCTGCCACATATTCGGCCTCCATAGTGGAATCAGCAATATAGGACTGCTTGATACTCCTCCAACTTATAACTCCACCTCCTAAGGTAAACACATATTCTGAGGTAGACTTACGAAAATCCCTGTCAAACTAAAAATCTGAGTCTGTGTACCCCAAAGGTACTAGATTGTCTGCATGTTAACAAATATATAATTCTTAGTCCTTTTTAGGTACTTGATTATATTTTTTACCGCAGTCCAACGCTCCAGCCCTGAGTTAGACTGATATCTGCTAACCATGCCAACGGCAAAGCAGATGTCCGATTTAGTGCAAAACATAGCATACATGTGGCTTTCTACTACCGAAGCATAAGGAACTGCCTTCATCTTCTCTATCTCATCAGGTGTCATAGGACACTGATCCTTTGATAGAGTAATTCCATGCCTGAAAGGGAGAAATTTTTTCTTGGAATCCTGCAAGCTAAAATGAGTAAGGATATCATCGATATACTTTGCTTGTGATAAGTCCAATATCTTTTGTTTTCGATCTCGCATAAGCTTGATCCCAAGAATATGACTGGTTTCTCCCAAATCCTTCATATCAAATTGCCCAGATTACCATACTTTAATCGTAGATAATGCCCTAACATCGTTTTTGATGGCAAGATATCGTCTACATAAAGTATTAGAAAGATCACCACGCTTCCGCCATGCTTATTATACACACAAGACTCATTCAGGTTTTGATCAAAATCATAGGGCTTTATAGCTTGATCAAATCGAGTGTTTCAAGTCCTCGATGCCTGCTTAAGTACATAAATAGATCTCTTAAGCTTACACGACATGTGCACCTAGCCCTTTGTAATGAATCCGTTTGGTTGTATCATATAGATACACTCGTCAAGACTTTCGTTAAGGAATGTTGTCTAGACATCAATTTTCCAGATTTCGTAATCGAAATGATTGGCAATGGATAAGAGAATCTGGATAGACTTAAGAATGGCTACCGGCTAAAAGATTTCTTCATAATTGATCCCTTCTTTCTAAGTGAACCCTTTAGCACAAGCCTAGTTTTGAAAGTTTTAACTTTTCTTTCTGCTCCTCTCTTTCTCTTGTAGATCCACTTGTATCCAATGGGTTTTATTCCTTCGGGTGGTTCTACAAGTTTTCAGACCTGATTAAAATACATAGATTCCATCCCTAAAATTCATAGCCCTTTGCCAAAGATCTGCATCTTTATCTTTTAGTGTTTCATTGCAGTTACAAGGCTCGGTATCTAGTTCTTTCGGGATCTTGTCAAATGACTCTCCCAAGAACATATACGGAACAGGTTGATGAACAACCCTTCTACTACGATAAGTTACTACATGTGTCTGTGTACTAGCAGTAACAAGCTGGGTAGAATCTAAACTCTGTGCATCAGCACCATGTTCTTGATTTGCACATGTCCAATAATCCTTCAACTATGACGAGGTAATAGAATATCACTGACTTGTGGTACTCTTCTGTTCTATTGGTACTTTCTCTCAGTTCTTTTAGAATAATTTTACTATTAGGCCTATGATCCATAATATAATCCTCTTTCAAAAATTGGGCATTGATGCTAACAATGACTTTCTGATCTTTAAGATTATAAAATAGACCACCCTTCGTTCCCTTAGGATACCCCACAAAGAAATAAACTTCTATCCTCTGTTCTAACTTACCCGTATTCCCTTTCAGCATATGTGCTGGACACTTTAAAATTCAAATATATTTCAGACTAGGTTTACGCTCGGTCCATAATTTTGTGGGAGTAGAAGGTTCTGACTTAGAAGGTATCAAGTTCAGAATGTAAGCCGTTGTCTCTAAAACGAGTCCCCAAAACGAATTTAGTAAAGCTAATAACTCATCATTGACCTTACCATCTCCATAAGAGTCATATTCTTTCTTTCTGCTACACCATTCTACTGTGGAGTGCCAGATGCAGTCAACTATGATGTAATCTCGTCTAATGACAAGTAGTCTTTAAACTCTCCGAAGAGGTATTTCCCACCACGGTTGGATCGTAGTGATTTGAATTCTTTAAATTTCTCAAAGCATTCAGAATTACGATGCATCAGGTAAATGTATCCATATCTTAAGTGGTCATCAATGAAACTGACGAAGTACTAAAAGCCACCTCTATCCCTGATTGTCATAGGACCACACACATCAGAATGAACTAGCTCCAACGGTTCTTTAGCTCTATAACCTTTGGCCGAAAAGGACCTCTTGGTTATCTTACCCTCTAAGCAATATTTACAGACTGAATGTGCCTCCACTTCTAATGAACTCAAAGGTCCATCTGCTACCAGTCTATTTATCCTTTTTAGATTAATATGACCCAAGCGTAAATGCCAAAGAAACGTTTGGTTCATTAACGAAGAAAACTTTCACTTATATGATAATATAGATGTATTATTCGTTTCAGTTAGTTGCAGTGTAGGAGGAATTATAATAATAATATAAAAATTATCCACCAATATACCAGAATAGATAACCTGTTTATTATCTTTAATAACCACTGAGTTTTTAAAATAAATCAAATATCTGTCTTTAGCCAATTCAGAAAAGAAAATCAAGTTCCTTCTAATGGCATGTACATAAAGACAATCTCTCAATATTAAAACCCGATCTCTACTAAAATAGAGAGTGACATCTTATACTGCAACTGTTGTTACCTTTGTATTATTACCCATATTCAGGTAAATCTTTCCTTCACTAAGTTATCAGATTTCTTGGAACCCTTGTAATAAATTACAAACATGATTAGTGCCTCTCGTATCTACACACCAGGTACCGATAGATAACACCGCTAAATATGTTTTCACAATCAGTGAACAGAAATTACCCTGTTTGTTCTGCCTTCTGAGAAATACTGGACATAGCTTTTTTCAGTGCCGGGTCCTGTTGCAGTGAAAATATCTACCTTTCGACTTTTTTCCACCACTCCGTGGTTTACTAACTACCTTAAAAATCGTGTCTCTCTATTTCTGAATCTTTTTCTTTTTTTTTTATGCATTTTGGCCTAGAGAAAGAATCTTTTTAGAAACAAACACATTTTCTAGTATTGAATGAATACCATTTGTAATTAAAACTATATCCATGCTATATTTTCAGTCAACAAAATTCAGTCCCGTAAGTTTGTTTTCTTTGAGAATGGAAGTGAGTGAGTTGAAAGCATTTTAATCTTAAAAATCACTTAATTAAAATACCATTAATTATAACGAGCAAATCTTTGAATTCATTTTAATTTGGTTCCCTCTACTATTTTAAAATTAATTCACCAGTAGCCGGTAACCTGAGAATAGCATGGCACGATGAATGGATATCTACTATCTATCATAAAACAAAACAGATTAATTTCTTTTAATTTTAATATATAGGAACTGAGTATATGGCAAGTGAAATAAAATAGCTGACATAGTTTTCGTCTAGTATATAATAGCAGTGACTCAGATAGAGAGGATACTATTATATACAGTTAAGTGTTAACCATCACCTAATCCCAAATCAATCGCTTCGCAATGAACTCTTCAGAAGGAGTAGTGATCCACACTAATAATTATCCAGAATTATCCCTAAAGAAGGTTTGTACTGGCGATACTGTAATTAATCTGTCCGATATGGAGAAATGCGTTATTGCCAACATGTAGAGTTTAATTGCATCGCCTACAAACTGGTGATGAAGACCGCAGAATTTATCTGTGAATAAATTTTCTCTACCACATAGATTTTTAAAATATTTTTTAAAATTATAAAAATCTGTTTAATTAAAATAAATTTATTAATTTCAAAAGTCACACGATCTGAAAAAATTAAATATCTTTTCGTGTACACGATTTCAAATATTCTAATTTATCAAACCATTTTTTCATGTTTAAATGTGTAACAAATAAAATTTAATAAATGTATAATTTTTTCTTTAGTTTTTTAGCTAAAATAGTGATTAAAGATATTTATTTATTTTATTTATCGGCTCACAGTTTTTGAAAAATAAAAATTTATTTCGATTAAATATTTTTTTATTTAATAAATACAAAAATCCAAAATTAATTCTCACGGTTTTTCAACATTTTCGATTTAAAAAAATTATATTTAAATGTAATATTTTGTAAAAAATAAAATATCTAAAATATTTTCATTTAATTAAAATTAATTAATTCAAAAAACTTAATTTTATTTTTATTACAAAATATTTTAATTAAAACTAAAATTTTAAATTAAATAAATTAATAGGATAAATAAAACTAATATTTATTATTCGCGCAAATAATATATAAAAAAATTAAATACAAAATAAATATATTCTAATTTTATGATCCAATTGAAATTCTTAAGAGTTTTAGTCTCTTATTTTTAAAAATAAGCTACAATAATTCAATTTGTATCTAAATCAAGTTCCTAATTTACTGCTTGTGTTTGATTTAAAAACTTCTTGCTAGGTGATAGGATCGAAACTGTTTGGTATTTGTTTAAAAACAGTAGCTTTAAAAAAAAACTGCATGCATCGAAACAGTTTCAGCAGTCTAAACCGTACAAAACACGGTGTCTTACTTGGGACTTGCACTGAAAGCGAAAACAGACTTTTGGCGCTGTTTGGACGCTGCTTTTTGGAAGGAAACCGCAACTTGTGTTTGCAGCAGTTTGGAATTCTGCTTTAGTAGTATGCTGTTTTGGAAAAAGTGCCGCTTTAAAATGAAAGTATTTTGGACAGTTTGCTGAAAAAGTGTCGTTGCTTTAAGGCAGCGTTTGGCTTGCGCTCGTCTGGAAGCCATGGAAAACTGCTGCGCCTTTACTGTTTTGTACAAAAAACAGTTTGTTGCCACTGTTGGTGCTTTGAAAATAGAGCCTATGTTTGGCGCAACTGTTTGAAACGGAAAACCGCAGCCTTTTGCCAAACAGCGCTTGGTTTGGTTGAAAATCACAGCTTTTGTTTTTGCTTTCAAAAAACTGTCGGTTGCCATTTGGCTTTCAAGGCGCTGCTGCTCAATGATTTTTGTAATCCCATTCAATGCACATAATTCTTTTTAATCTTCTTGTGATTGCCGCGGCTTGCTTAAGCTTCATGCGCCACTATATTTTGCACAGTATTTTTCGTTCTTCTTTAATTTTTTTATTATTTTATTTTGATCAATATAAAATAAAAAAATTAAAAATTAAAAAATAATAATTTATACATTGATCCTATGCCTCCCTAGAATTCACAATCAATCTACCATGATCAACCTTAATGGTTAAAAAATTTAAATTAAATCATCATTCACGCATTCAATTAAACATGAAAATCAAGAACGAATTTGAATGCCTACAAAACAAAATTAGCAACTGTTCTAAAACTATCCGACCTCGATAACCGTAAACAAACAATAAAACGGTTCTGATACCAATTGTTGGAAGCAAAATTGCTAGATCATTATTTTTGCAAACGATTTTCCGTAAAAAAATTAACTATACAGAAAATTACTGAAACGGGCTTTAGATAAAACTTTTGACGACGAACGATCAAAATAAAACCCGTGCAACCAAAGTTAATTTAGAAGAATACCTTTTGTCG
>JAOTRH010207243.1:0-11025 GCA_034768845.1 Heliamphora exappendiculata | reverse complement strand
CCCAGATAGAACATTTCACTATTTTCGTTTGAGCTTAATGTTAAAATATTTCACTATAGAAATTAATATTTTTTTTTATCAAAATTAATATTTTTTTATCAAAATTAAAAAATAAAAATAAAAATAAATTAATAAATTAAATTTTATGTTTTTGTATTTAGTAAATTTTTATTTTTTAATTATAAATTTTTAAATAAGATTTTGTAATTTAAAAAATAAAAAAATAAAAAAAATAATAAAAGCACTGTTTCAACAGTGAAAACACTCTTGAAACAGTGTTTTCCGTTAGCGAAAAATTAATTTAAACTTAAGTGTTACAATTTTTAAAAAATAAGGGGGCGCAGTGATATTTCAAGGAATAGTGGGGGCGACAGTGATATAATCCTTAAATACATTGAGTGTAAGTGTAATTTACCCGTACTTTTTAATATCCCGTGTATTCTATTTTGAGATATTGCTTGTATAGAGGATGAAGGGTTGTGGATCTAACCTAAAATAAATAGGTTATGATCTCTATCCTGTATGTTTTGTCCATTGAGTCATTTTTAAACCTTGTATGTCGATTATACCATTTTTGGATCCTTAAAAACCTTGGCCGCAACTTTTAGTTGTCACGGCTGTAAGCTTTTTTCGTTCTGTTTCTCACGGTAACCTAATATTTGTCATGGGCACATGTTTTGTGACTCTTCTTGTTACGGCCGGCCATGAGTTTTTGGAATGTCTAGTAGTTTAAGAATAGTGTTCGAATCTTTTATGTTTATTCTATATAGCCTGTTCATAGCATGATAGGGACAGAAACATTGTTGCATGACTCTTAGACCCTTATTTGTTTATTTTATCGCTTATTTGCATGTATTTTGCTTTGCTTTATTCAAACGATACGTGTTGCATATCTAAAAATAATAACCAAGTTGCATAACCCTAGGATCATAGTTAGGATTTTGTTTGAACTCTCTTTAACCTTCCATTCTGTATATGTTACCTGTAAAAAGTTTACAAGAAGAACCAATATTGACAAAGTAGAGGCCAAACTCGCGGTTTGGCGAAAAGGGTGCTTAACACCTTTGTTTTTCGTACCTTAGCTCCCGAACACCTTTTTTCTCTGGTTACATTTTTAAAAGATCTACAATCTTCTTTTTGTTTTTCTTGATTTTTTTTCACAAAATAAATGGTGACTCAATTTTTCTAAAAAGCGTGCTCGAATACTTGAATTTTCTTGTTTAAAAAAAATGAGCAATTTTCTAAAAATAATAAATATCTGATGCACCGTCTCCCTTAAAAACTATACCCGTATAATCAGGAGAAGGTCAGCCCCTAACAAATGGCATGAGGCTATCTAAACCCTGAACGGATTTGGTCTGACCAGAAGAAGGTCAGCCCCCAACGAAAGGCCTGAGGTTATCTAAAACTTAAACGGGCACGGGCTAACCAAGAGAAGGTCAGCCTCTAAAGAAAAATCTGAAGTTATCTTAAACCTAAGCGGACAATGGGAAGATCAGGAGAAGGCTTGCCCCCTATGAAAAAACGTCTAAGTATGGAAAGACTAGCATAAGAAAAAATGCAAACAATGCAAGCACAAATTTCTTCAATGGGTAGAAACGTGAAGTTTGCACATTAAAACAGGCACAACAACAATATCTAACGAAATACAAGTAAGGAAGGCAAGTTTTTGTTTCAACTAGTCTCCAAAAGGGTTTATTATAACAGTTAGATAAATGCAGTTTAACACTTATCACCAAATTCAACATCCAAAAAAAAAAAAAACAAAGAAACGGCAGAACACCTTACATTAATACAAAACAAGAGTATGAGATGTAGTTCCCAACGAGTTGCAAACAGCGAATCAAGTGTTTACAAAGAAACTAACAACCACATTAATCATTCAAACTGTCAACTACACTTACTAAAAAGCAAGCCCAATACTGTAGGTGAAAACATTCATCCAAATAAACCATGAATATTCAGAAATCACATCAAATGTATTTTGAAATCAAAGTGATGATTAAATGTTTGTGAAAAGAAATAGTGGAAAAGCGATAAGAGATTAGGGGGTTGTCTAAGGAGGATGAGATTGAACTTCGTCATCAACTTCTCCAGCAAAGGGAGATGCAAGAACCAAGGAAGCATCATCGTCATCAACCTTGATCTTGAAAAAGTCCAGAGCAGGATACAAGTTGTTGACCTATTGACGGAATGCTTCAAAGCTGCTCTCTCAGTGCTCTACAAACATGACCCTCACATCGAGAGAGTTCATGTAGCTAGAGACCAACTGAGAGAACTCCTCTGTACTCTTAAACTGCTCCATGACAACAGCACGATCAGCATTAACTGAGGCTTCTAGAGCTTCATACTTGGCTTGCTGGTCAAAGAGTTGTAATTTTAGCTCGGATATTCTGTTATGTAGTTTCTCCATCTTGCTCAACATCTCGTTCTTCACCTTAAAAAGACCTTTCGATAAGGCCTTCACCCTCCCTAAGTCAGCTTCGATGGTGGACAACTTTAGCTGATCAGCCTTCAAACTCTCCACCTCCATTCTCAAATTCCTTATGGTCTGAGCAACCGCTAGCAACTTCCTTTCAGAGTGCTGATATGAACCTCCTTCCTTGCTAAGCGAAGGGCCATATAATGACCCAAAGCAATACATTGCGATGATAAGGAACCAAGTTGCCAAATGAAGCAACAGGTAGAAGACAACAACCATTTAAAAAAGGGAAATAATGATAATAGCATAGGTAGAAGAAGCATACCTTAGCAGTTTCCTAATGATAGCAATGTCCTAACTTTGTGATGGTTAGGTAGTCCAATCTAGGCAGGTCAGTGGGTAAGACAGTTCCTTCTATCAGTTTCAAACCAAGTTTCTCGTTAATGAACACTAGAGGGAGTGGTATCTTCCTTAGTAGCAACTCCAGGGGGTTAAGTACTCACAACCCCTTTTTCTTTCTATTTCTTCTAACATTTATTCCTTTCCTATTCCGAATTCAACCCACTACTTCTTGCAGTGACCTCAGCGTTGGCTCCTTCGTTCCTTCCCTCCTTCTCTAGAGATGTCCCATCACTTCTCAAGTTGCTCTTGGTGGTTCCTATTGGGGTAAGGCTGGGGATGTACTCTTTGAAATTGGAGACATTCAAATCCTTTTGTCGAGTAGTCATTATGCATGGTTTTTTTAAAGCCAGATAAGCAGGTGCATTTCCCTGAGATGCAACTCTCTTCTCTTTTAGCTTCCTCAAAGCATTTCTGTTAGCTTTGTTCATTGCGCCTGCACAGAGGAAAAGCATCATGGTCAAAAATTGTGGAGCAGGAAAATTAAAGAGCAAATATTAATCAGCAGACACTTCACCTTCTTTCTTACAAATTTTAGCAGTTTTAGCAGTACGAAATAAAGATAAAGCATCAAAAGAAGGCTTATACCCAAAGAGATACTCACTGAAGCTCTCTAAAGTGACCAAAGTAAACTAGTCTTTATCCTCAAAGGACTGAGCAAGCTTAGCCCTCTCTTTTTTCTCATTGGAGACGACCAAATTTTTTGCTCGACCTAACATAAAAAAAAGAGAAAAAAGACGCCACAAGAAAAGATCTAATTAAAGGAAGGAAATAAGAAAAACCTTAAGTAGATAGATCAACAATAAAAGGAACAAAATAGAACAAATTCATGACACTAACCGTCCTTGGGAAGAGTATCCCATAACCTCTGGATCCTAGGAGCAGAGTCATTAATCATCTCCCAAGGTTGGAATTCCCAACCATCTCTGGATACGAAGAAAAATCGATCTTTCCATCATTTGTTAGCTTTAGGAAGACCAGTAATCAGCTCTCGATGATCGTGGGCTTCAAAGCTAACAGAACCAGTGAAGAGTCTCATTGGTTTGTAGCAGTAGAAGAACTCTTGGATGGTCAGAGAGTGCTATTGGTCATCAATAGCTAACCATAAAATTATACATCCAATCAAGATTTTATAGCCATTGGGAACTAGCTGCGCAGGAGAAATCCCCAAAAATTAGAGTACCTCCCTTACGAAACAAGGGATTGGGAATTGTAAACCCCCTTGAAAGGCACCTTTAGAAAAGTAAATCTCGTATGGAACTCCAGAGCAGGCCGATTCCACAGGAGCAAGAACTCTCAAGTGAACAGAGTTAGGGATTTGGTACTGAACCCTGAACCAACCAATGTCTAAGGTACTGATGATGGAAGGGATATTCTCAGCGACAAAGGGCAAACGGATACGACCCACAAAGGCGTGAGGTTGACGAAGTAAGGTTTCTTGAGGTGCCTGGTCAAACACGGAGGCCTCTAACGAGGCCAATTCTTCACCCCTTAAGGGGGCAAGAGGAGCAGACTCACGGCGAGGTCAGCGAGTAACCAAACCCTCCTCGGGCATCTCCATCGATGAGTTTTCGTTGATAAGAGAAAAGAAAGGAAGTGGAGGCGTAGGGTTTACGGTGCTTATAGGAACATGACATGGAATATCAACAAGGATAGGGGCCAAAATTGGAGGACATAATCGGCGATAGGAGTGAAACCAGAAGAAGAGGATGAAGGTTTTGGCAGAAGATGGTTTCCCGATATACTTTTCTTGAATCTCTAGGAAGGAAGAATCCACTTCCTCGCTCAAATCACTGGATACTACAATATTTTCTCTATCACCAGACATAGATTTTCCCCGACGACAGGAAAAATCCCAGCGATAAGGAAAAATAGTTAAGAATCAAAAATTGAAACGGCTGAAGGAGTTGAAACCCTAATATACCCAGGTACAGAAGACAAAAAAAAAATAACCCACTCAAACTCGACCACAATAAAGGATAAATGATGATTTACAAAGTAAATGGGAAGAAAGGAAGAAGTATAGCCAGATCGAGAAGAAGAAATCACACCCACAAAAATGAACGCGCCTTGAAAAGATGCAGAAATCACTCTTAAAACTCTTATGACGTTTCGAATGACTGAAAGACGAGAAGTTTGAAAATCATTATAAGCGCTACAATTTCGAATGTTGAGATTTCTTCAAGGTTAACAAAATCCAAGGTTGTTGATGAACCACGTGGGTAGTGGGTGTTAACCCACGTGATGTGCACCACGTGTCGAACACGCAGAAATAGTGCTCCCTCAAAAGTCGCAACCGCACCGTCGTTTATTATGAAGGGCAACTCAAAGGCGTATTGACAACTGTTCCTCACCGCAAAGAAGGGTTATTCTAATGGATTTTGGACTTTCCTTCTAGAAGATACCAACACGTTAGCAATACGCTAAAACCAAAAACCTATCTTAATTAGTTTATCCAAGATCTAGAGCACCATAACATTAAGATCTCAAGACTAACCACATATCCATTAAGATGTATTGTCGACCACCATCATATGTTGATCAAGAATAAGGGATACTTATGGGTAGTAAGAATATTTTGGTCATTCTAGTAGGCAACGGGTCGAAGCATGACTGATCAAACCAGCAAGCTGGCCCTGCACATTGGTCAACCATTGAGATGATCACCCCAGATAAACGTGATCATCCCCTCCTCTACGAGATTCTCATCTGCCTAGGAGAATATCCTGGTCAGTACCAATGAAGTGCATGGCAAACACGCATAACGGCTCGAGACTAATGAATTCCACCCATGTTGCACTACCATAACTGTTTTGGTACAGGGGATCATGCAGCGTGTCCAAAAGGGCCACATAAAGGATCAGCTACAATAAATTCAGATTTATTTGTTGGCATTATAATATTATTATCAGTTTCATCATTTATATTTTTTTCAGTCTGTGTTGCATTATTTCTCATATAAGATTGACATGCGTATTTCAACATATACATTGCACACATTTGTAAATCTTCTCATTTTTTATACTGGTGTAGTTTGGTATTCAAAAAGCCTTAACAATACCATAATGACTATAAGTGAATAATCAATTGTCATATTGTTTGAACATCCTTGTCCTACTCCGACATTGTCATTTTGTTTGAAATTTTTCTTCTTTTTTAAACGTTCTCATGTTACATGAGAGCATTACCGTAATGACTATAAGTGAATAATCTATTAAATTGGGAGTGGACTCTGATATTTCACTGATGAACACTTTGTTAGCTTTGTATGGTAAATGTGGAAATGTTGATACTACTAGATCTTTGTTTGATCAAATGTTTGTTCAAAACCTGGTCTCATGGAATGCTATGATTGCTTCTTATGAACAGAATAAGGCTGGTGGGAATGCAATTAAGCATTTCAACAGAATGCAAACTGAAAATGTAGAATTTGATTATATCACAATTGGTTAGTGTTATATTAGCTTGTGCCAATCTGGGAGCACTCTATACTGGAAAATGCATACATGATCTTGTGAGATGCAAAGGTCTTAAAACCAATGTTTCCATCACAAATGCTTTAATTGACATGTATGCAAAATGTGGAAACATAGATTTAGCCAGAGATGTGTTCGACAGGTTGCCATGCAAAAGTGTTGTGTCCTGGACTTCAATTATAGGGGCTTATGCATCTCACGGGCATGGGGACGATGCTCTGAAGCTCTTCTTGAAGATGAAAGAAGAAGGACATACGCGAAATAGCTTCACCTTTACTGCTGTTTTGACAGCTTGTAGGCATTCGAGTTTAGTAGAAGAAGGGAGGAAGCATTTTGAGAGCATGACAAAAGATTACTCAAAAAAGCCTGGTTTAACTTGTAATGCTGGTATCATTCTCATAATGGTAAGTTCATCAGTGAGCACATATTAGACCTCAAGTGATGAATCAGATTGAAGGGGGAAAAAAGAATAAAATAGTTGTATAATCTCTCTATCTGTAATGCTCTTTTGTTAAGGCCTAGGCAAATAAATGCAAGTTTGTGTCTTTATGTATTTACAGATTATTTTCGCACGAGTATGGTATTGATTTTGTTTATCCTTATATAAGATTTGAGTAAATAAGATCGTTTCATCTTATGTTCTTCTCAGGATTTGAAGCAATCCCTTTCTCCCTCTTTCTCTCTCTGAAACTGCAAGTTTGTATTATCAAAACTTCATTGAATTGAACGAAGTGGATATGGGAGAATTATTTGGTAGTTTCGGAACATTATGTAAACATTCGTTTATACGGTGATCTAACCCAATAAAATACCAAAAAGCAATTCAAGTGAAACAATATTAACTCGCATTTATTGATTAGATAGAAAACAAGTATAATCTAATTAGTGTATGGGGCAGGATTGAGTAATGCTAGTATCATTTTCATAATGGTAAGGTCCTCACACATATGGCAGCACAAATCCAAATTCCTCCTCACACATATATATCCAAATTCAACATTTCCTCATATCTCCTGCTTAACTAGGAAAACCCTGATGCAAAAATAAGCATTTTCTAGCTTGGTTTTGTAATTAACAAACAACTAGTAATACTGATATCATTCTCATAATGGTGAGTTCATCGGTGAGCACATATTACACCTCAAGTGATGAACTGATATTATTCTCATACTGGAATTTCCAACACACAGCATATACTGCATCTAGTTGAAATAACACAATGTAATTATAATATTTGGTAATGTGAGCCACAATGTCTGCCAAAAAAAATCATTCCAACTAATATTTCAAACCATTACAAAAAAATAAGTTCAACTTCATGAACTCGTTTCACAAAAAGATGATCTAATTGTTTGCATATAAGATCGTTCCTTTCAATCACTTATTGCGTCCTTCTTCTGGCATTCCATGGACTGGTTCCAGGATCTATGTCGATCACTCAGGCATTCTTGTATCATTTCAACTCGCAACTGTTGACAAGACTCTATCGGTAAACTCTTGGCTATGCTCTCGTTAGTTACGAGTTGCCTTATTACGTAGTAGACGAAAATACCGCAGTCCAATCTGTCAAAGTAAGAATGGATGACACAGTTGTTAGTACCAACTTGTATAGTTTGAAAATGTAGTTGTATTGTGTATTTAGTTTTATCATATTGTACTTACGAGCCAAACTGTTGCTGTGGAGCAACGTTAACTGAAATAACCTTATTTTTGAAGTCATGCGAACCCACCTCCTCGTTGCTTTTTGCCTTCACGTAATCAAATAGGGACCAAAATGGTGTCATCGACAAGGTTGTTATATGATTGTCCCGTAAGTTGAGGTTCCCTACTAATTTAATAATCGCACCCATGTTGGACCGAAAGGGTGTGTAGCAATTTGTGGGAATACTTTTACCAGCTGTCAACAGGTTAGTTTAGGCATGCTTCGGAGTGGTTCCAACTTTTGCTCGTCTTTTGCTCTCTTTTAATCTTGGAACTTTTTCTTTTGGTGATGCCTTAATGCTTTGTACATGATTCTTTGCTGACGTTGTCGCATTCCAATGCCCTTTTCTAGCACTCACTGTCCAACATGACAACAACAAGATTAATACACGTTATTTCCACATTTCAGAATGAGAATATTTACTTTCTGTATAACTATGGGAAACAAAATATATCCTCAAAATAAAGTTAAATTTCCCCTAGTTCGTCATTACTCAATTACAAATCTACGCAAATGTAATGATATAACAAATATATGCAATCACATGCCACAATATGAACATTACCTATATTACTCTACCTTCATTAACTTTAGCCTTTTCAAAATACTTAAAACAAAACGGAGCTACACAATTTGGTATCAAAATGCTTCCAAAATGCTTTCATTGAAACATGTGGAAATTCATTGAAACACTATTGTATAACACTTTACACAATTTGATGTCATTTCCAACAATACTCCCAGCTACACAATTTCACAACTTGCACATGTTCATGTTCACCTTCATTCCCAGTACCTTAAAACGTAACGAATATTTTATGATAACATTCAACAATTAAACGATTTCTCAACCATAACAATACATATTGTTACCAACAACCACAAAAAATTAAAAACGAGAACATTTTGAATGTGAAAATTAAGAATGTGAAAAGCATGCTGGTGATGGTGCAACAACAATGAAACTGAAAATTAAAAGCTTCACCAGATGAAAAAGTCCACAAATGTGAAAACATGAAAATTTAAGAGATTTGGGATTAGTGCTAATGTGCATATAGTAAGAGACCTTATGAAAAATTTAACATCATGAACATGTTCTCATTTTTTTTTTGAATTTCATTTGTCTACACAATTCCTATATTGTTGATAAAATACTCAACCTAAATTTCAAAAAGTAACATATGCATCTCCCCCATTCTTTTAAGACCTAAAATCTGGTGTGTGATACGAAGTTGAAAACACTCACAAATGTCTGAACATCATGACAATTTCTTCATCGTAGAAGGTTTCATATTTATCCATGAACTCAATTTCTTCATAATGAGCAGGTTCTCAATTCTGTTTTAAGCAATTCATGTGTGTACGCAATTCCTCAACATTACACCATAACAGTAAAATTGAATGCCTGACCAATTAATCAAACCGAAGATTGAAAAATGGAAAATAGATCTATCCTGTTTTGGGTATGATATACAATTCGTTGTGATATGAAATTGAGAACATGCAAATTTTGACAATTAGATAACACTGTCAAATGTTTGAACATGAGAACATTCTCACAATCAAGGCTGCAATGAACTGCTACAATATATGCGAAACAATTTACCATTTTGTATACTAAATTTTCTAACAATAAAATGAGAATGTTTGGCAAAAAACATATTAAGACATTTTCACATCAAATGCATAAGCCAGGCTGCAACAAATCTCATTTTCTCAATGATTTCATCATGAGCACATTCGGTCTCTCACATCATGAGCACATTCTCACATATTCACATCATTACTCGTTTTTTGAAAATTTTATCAGAATGAGAACATTCTCATAAGCCGAACTTTAACAAATTGAGACGATTTACCATTCCCTATAATGAAAATGGTTAGATCATATACATTGAATATGAACATAGAAAAATCAGAAATGCATCCGTACCAACTTCTTATGGTCATTTAACTTAGATTAACACAGACGAAGCTTATACTTATACCAAGTCACAGTTATCTTTATACTCAATCAAAGAACTAATAAAGAGAATGTTTTCATTCGGAGATTTTAACGCAAAAAACATACAAATGTAAGTGTATACCATTTGCGATTCAAATGAGAAATAGGAATGTTTTAGTCAATGTATGAAAGAAAGGTTTATCAGAACTATCATCAATCGCTATGAACTCCATTAACACCAAAAATCTAAAAAAATCAAGACTACTAGTCACTTTTTGGGATTTTCAGTTGAGGTTAGGATTCACGCAAAGGAATGAGAGAGTTTTGAGAACTCACTCTTGATCTTCATTGCTTAGAAATTGGCTGGAAAAAGAGAAATTTACTCTACTACGATCGCTGTGATTTTCTCATTATCTTATTCTGGAATTTTTGATACCCATTTTCGGATATTCTCCGATTGCTTCTATACTGGAGAATATGCAAATTTATTTTGCCGTTTTTTGAGTGTTCTGTTGGCGCCTAATAAGAACAATTGAGAAACATGGAAAAATTGAAAAACTTGAATTGGTATAGGATTGCGTTGACAAAATGATTTTAAATGGGACCTAAGCATACCTAAAATATTAAAATAGGACATGGGTGTGAAGCTCCTTTATTAATATTATTTTATATTTTATTTTTAAATTATTAAATTTAAATAATTAAGTGCATTTAAACACGTACAATAACTATTATATATAAATACTGTCCAAAAAAACATAGTTAATTTTACATTTGTTCTATTTTACATATATATATTTTTGGTTAGTTTTGATATAAATTCTGAGTGCTCCCAATAAAAATATATTAAATATCTTTCTTGATAATTAAGAAATATTCAATATTTAAAATTAATTTTACAATTGAATCAAGTTCAAAATATTAACTTTTGGAATATCTTAACTTTTTTATTAAAAATATTAATTTTAAGCTATATTGCTTGGTTTCCATAAAAAGTCAATTAATTTTTTAATTTTAATTTTTTTTAAAATGGCTATACACATTCTAAATATATTCATTTTTATTAAAACAATAATAATAT